>PNEQ01022942.1:0-108572 GCA_003012365.1 Medauroidea extradentata
TATATATATATATATATATATATATATATATATATATATATATATATATATATATATATATATATTGTGCGTATATGCGTATATATACATACACACTGAAAACCTACTTTTTTTTCCATTCGTACGATTCGTATCGTTCCACCACTTGTAAGCATAACAACTACTGTTTAAATATGTAAGAAATAAACACAATGCATAGACTTTAACTTACTAAAAAATTTTAACGTATATGGCAACAATAAAATATTTTTTGATTAGGATATTTTATAAGACGAAATTAAAAAACGCTTACTTCATCATGAGCAAGTCATAAAAACAAATCATAAACATAGTTTCAAACAAATAAGGATTTTTTTTTAAAATTTTATATTGTCTTTTATCTATGTTAACTTTCATAGTTGGTTTTACGTAAATTTTAAGTAGACATTAACTCGACTTTGTAATTTTGATGTATTTTTAGCGGTTCTCTTTTTCCGTCCAAAACATTCAGTATAATAATCTTGGATCCCAGTGAAATAATTATTTGTTTTAAAAAAGTGTAAAATTACGCGTATAATGTGTGCCTCGTATCGAGACTTTCTAGTGGTCGTATTGCGTTCTGTTCAAATATGTATCAGCAGTAATAGTCTATGTATGTTAGCTCTAAATATGCTCTCTTGTTTCTACTGTTTTTGCGATAATTTTTTTTAAGCTGAAATAAGAGCAGATTTCGAAAATCTCTTCGGCAATAAAATAGGTTTTGCCGTGATAGCTATTTTTTTCTCAAAACAAGTAATTATACTGTTTCGACTAAATTTGAACCAGAATTTCGTAATTACATAATTAGCCCAAACCTTAGTATTTACTGCCGTGAAAAAAATCAGCCAGTATGGAGAACACGATTCTAAATAAAACTGTCAAACATATTTTAATATCTGCTTTCATTTAGGTGTAAAAAATAATATCGCCTAAAAAGCATAAACAAGAGAGCTGGGCCTTAACAAAATAACTGCGCGTGAACATAACAATCTGACTACTAGGTTTTCTGAGTACATACGGTTCTTATTCATGTATTCAGCAGCACGAAAAACTTTGTTAATTACGTTGTAACTGCATGTAGTCTACAAATATGCTACTAATTACTTGTCTTTCGGCATGCTGTTAATTTTCTTTTGTAATTAATAACCGCTCCTCAGGTCTCCCTACTAATCATACTTGTCGACAAACTACCTCCTACTTCATTCTTACTTGGTTTTTAAGGACAAGTACAAATAACATCGATAAATAAATAGCTACTAATTTACAAAATGGCATTCCTTTCTACTTTCACTTGTACAAACTCTTTTTAGTTGCTGCGCAAGAGTGGTGTACTTCAAAGAAGCCGATGATTAACAGAACCGTTGGTTAAGAACACGAATTAATTGACGCAAGCGTCTTTAAAATAATACACTTGTAATTGGGTGAGCAGCATGTTGATCGTTGCTGTCATGTTAGTTAACAAAGAGGATAGGTGAAAGTATGCCTACATTATTATTCAGTAGTTATTTCCTCGACAACTGTTACGTTTACTTTCCGTGTATTAATAAATAATAACATTTATGTAGATACAGATCCATATTTGGTTCCATATACAACTCGTTAAGAGGGCGTGGTACATAATTCAACGCTACAAGCATTAATCTATAACTGTAGGTTTCTTGAAGCCTTTTTATGAAAGTTAAGCAATAGCAAACCTAGACAATAATTTTAGCCTACGTATTAAACAAAGTTGTTTCCAGTGCTATGAACTTTTCAGGCACAATTTCTGACGCCGGAACCTCGTGCATTTAACTGCGGCGTAAGAGATCACTCGTAACGAATTAGTAATTCTGGATAAATAATTACTCATAAAGTTGGCAAATGCCATTATCTAGGATTGTCGTTGAGTATTTTATCCATATTGGCTTCGAAAAAAGCGTAGGAATTAATTGATGTTTTTAGCGTTTATTTATCAACCACGCACTCTGAAGAACTACCTTAGACTTTGTAATACTCAGTTTGATTGTATGACTTGAACCTTTTCACTCAAGCTACTAAACTGAACCGTGGTAAATGGGGAGGGCGGGTGGTCAGTTCAGTGACTAGAGCGCTCGCCTCTCACCAAGGTGTTCCGGGATCGATTCAGGCGGGATTGGTTCCCAGATTTTCGCATGTGGGAATCGTGCCGGACGATGCCGCTGGTCGGTGAGCTTTCTCGGGGATATCCCTTTCCCTTCCCCCGCCCCTCCCCCAACACCGTGCTGCTCCATACCCTTAACATGCCACCCCTCATCAGCGTTAAAGACGTCAATGTTAAGTGCTGACCGAAATCTCTTCACTCACTGATGGACAACATTTTTGTACTGACCGTCGCTTATGAAAACTGAACAGTGCATTGATATTATTAAGAATGCTGTCCTCCTAGATAACCCTGCACTAGGCAGGGCGGCAAGACATTCTAGTTTATTAAAAACAGCTCCGCGTATGTAAAGAGTGAGACTGTTGTGAATAATGTTTAAGAATTGTTACATTATTGACGTTAAGTTTCCAACATATATTTCCGTTTCTTATGTGTCTTGGATGGCTAAAATAGGTTCTTCATGAGTCAGTTTTATGGGAAGGTCTCAAGGTGACGACAGACGCCCCTCGTGTTTAGAGGCGATTATGAGCGTTATTAGTGAACAAGAATCGTCCTATGAGCCCGCGCTCTTTCGGGATCGTAGTAGTTCAATAGCACACTAATTACATCTGATACTATATTATATTATTGCACGTGTCGAAAGCTAAGGCCGTGGTTCAATTTAAAGAGTACTCTTTGGCATAACAAGAGAGAGCACTTGTTTGCTCTCCGGTAGTTGGAACGATGCTCTCTCGTATTTGTAAACAACCGATGCAAAGGTTACAAGTGCGTACATGTTGTTAATAGAAGTTATAAACATATTAAATAAAATTGTGGGCGATTCAAATAATGATTTTTATACTTACCGGCGTCGTATTTCAAACGGGGAGTAGCTGTTTACGGCGATGCCAAACATTTTTATTTTGTGTAGATAAATGCATATTAGGGCCGATAATGTTAACTTTTTATTATCTCTATATATAAAAATGAAAGCTGACTGATTGACTGACTGACTGACATATCAAACTGCAGCCCAAACCACTGGACCTAGAATCGTGAAATTTTTTGTGGGGGTTCCCTTCAGGTCGTAGGCGAGCACTAAGAAGGGATTTTTCGAAATTAGACCTCTAAGGGGGTGAAAAGGGGTGAAATGTGTTTACGAAGAAACGTCGATAGAGCTCGAACCCGACGGCCAATCATGGCGATTTTTACTTTAATAGGACACCCGTAAAAAAGCATATTAGCCAATTTAAGGATTTTTTGAAGATCAACATTTAAGGGACTGAAAAGAGCTTAAATGTGTTTCCAAACAACTATCGATATCTATCAAACCCTTCGGGATAGAGAGTTGATATTCACTTCAAAATATTGCTTACGTAAATACCCAAAAAGTGGTTTTAGGTTTTTTTGGAATTCGACCCCCAGGCAGTAAAAAGGGACAAAATTTGTTTTTAATGAATCGTCTTTATCTTTGAAACACAATTGGCTATCGTCGTGATTTTAACTTTAATTGGTTACTTTTATAAATGTCTATGACAGGACTCAAAATAGTTTCGAAATTCTTTATTTAAAGGGGTGAAAATACGTGAAATGTGTTTTCGATTATCCTTCCATATCTATCGAATCAATCGAGATATCGAAGTACTCTTTGCATTAAATTGGTGCTTTTGTAAATATCCCAAGTACCATTTAAAATATATTTTCCGAATTCGGCCCTAAACTTGTTAAAAATGGGGTAATATGGGTTTTCGACTCACATTCGATATATATCGATCCCATAGTTTTTTATATAGAGACGTGATTTTTGTTTAGGATTGATGCTTACTCAAATACCTAAAAAGTAATTTCAGGAATTTTCGAAACTCGCCACCTAAGGACGTGAAAAGGGGTGAAAAGTGGTGAAAAGCGTTTTCAATTAATCGTCGATATATCTTGAACCCAGCGGGATAATGTTGTGTTTTTTACGTCCATGAGATACCAATAAAGTATTCCAAAACGTGATTAAAGGGTTTTACGAAATTTACTCTCTTAGGTGTTGAAAAGACCTTGAATGTGTTTTAGATAAATCCTCGATATCTATCGAACCCGTCGAGAAATACAATTAATTTTTGCTTCATGATGATGATTACAGAAATTATCGCAAAACGGTTTTCAGATTTTTCGAAATTCGATTTCTCAATACTGTGCAGGGGTGATATGTGTTTTTTTAGTGAATGATTTATTTTGATTCGACTGAACGGGCTAGCGATGTGATTTACACTTCAGTTGGATTCTTATACAAATGTCTAAGATGTAAAGTTGAAATATTTCGAAATTCGACACCCAAAAGGGTGAAAAAGCACAAAATTTGTTTTCCATCAACCCACGATATCTATCTAACCAGTAGCGATATTGAGGTGTTGGTCGCGTCAGAGTGATGCTTACCTAAATATTTAAAAAAATATGTATGTATTTTTTTTTCTTTGTAAGAAAAGTGATTACTAAGAATAAAACTTAGTTAGTCAATAATCAAGGCAGACGATCCGAAAAAGCAGGAACGAGCAGCGAGAAACAACCTATACAGGAGTTTCACTACAGTAACCTATCGAGACGTGGTGTTGTACAACCTCTATGAGCCCAGGACACAGATATTTTATTTATTTTTTTAATAAATTTTATTTTCATGAATTATTTTGACTTTACGTGACGCAGTTGTTTGTTTCTCAGGTCTAAATTCCGGGAGGTTCTGGGCTCGAATTTCGTTAAAAGCTGCGTGCGAACGTTCAATTCTGACACACAAAAACTTCAAGGCAGATCGAATTAGTGCAATTTACATGTAGTCTTTAAAAGGGGTTAAATTGCAGTTCGCTTTCCACTTAGGTTCCTCTACAATATCAGCTGACATATCGTCGGTATACTGCCAAAAGTTATAAAGTCATAAATGCTATTTCGTTTAAAAACAGTATTAAATTGTAGATATTAACAAATATGTGATATGTTACTATACTGTGACACAACAGTACGAAACGACGAATAGACTTTAAACTTGGGCAATTGTTCGTGAACAACATATAGATATTCCTAGCATTTTTATAATTTTATCTCATTTTGACTTTGTCACTTTTGGCAGCAAACCGACGATATATCATCTCACTAATCTCAAGTTTGGGTCAAAAAATACGTTTCCGCGAATCCTTTACCCACTGAAACTTTGTAATGGCAATAAAGTTAAAGTGAATATTTTGAAAATATATAATTGAGGGCACCGTCACCAATGGTTGTGCACAGGGTAAACATATGTTTTTCGTTCGATTAACCTCTTAACTTAGGTGTATGTAACTACCCCACAACGTCAAATTGGCAGGGCTATAAATAAGGCCCAGGCGAAGTCGCTGTTAGTGGCAGGGACAAACTTAAGACTGCTTTTCGCATGGACAGCTATAGCTACTTATCCTGCTGCAGAATTAGTTCAACTAGCCGCTTGGACATTCTAACACTTGATGACTGAAGTACCAATCTTGTGTACAAAGAGGTTTTTCAACTAAAGTAAATATTATCACCATCAGTTACGAATAATACTCGCGAGCAAAGCCGCGGGGGAATGCTAGTTTATGTATAAATATTGAAATATTTGCAATATATGACGCACGTTTCTTTAGTTACTTCAAACTATAGTTGTAATCAAGATGGCGTATGACAGAGAGCATGAGAGAGCGAGAGCGAGTATACAGCTTCGTTCTCTCGCTCTTTTGCACTCTCGGCGAATAGTTGAGATTGAGACAGGCACTGAGTGCTCTCTCTGACGTAGTTGTGACGTATTTTCGAGAGCGAAAGTACGAAAGAGCACTCTTTGGGTGAATTGAGACACGGCCTAAAGAATTGAATTACAGATTCCAGTATGTACTTTCCTCCTTTACCTTCTGGAGTTTGAGCACCGAAGACATAAAAATACAATTTTTAGGCATATTCACTATTTTTTTTATCTGTTTAATGACATACGATAGGAATAAAGTAAATTGTTGTGTATATAGATAATAGCTTTTCATATTTCGTGGAAAAATGCCGTATTCACAGAACAGTTATTTACGGAGCTACTGATTTTACAGAAAACATATTGCTGACGAATCTTGTAAGTGTTGAATTTCCTACACAGAAACTTCATAGTTACCTTTATGCTCGCATCATCGTTTTATCTTTATTATCAGGGACATAAATTGTAGGGGCCCCGCTTAAAGACGTATTGAGGCGAGTTATAAACCATATTAAATCAAATGTTGTGAATAAGGGCGGTATAGATATTTTTCAATTTTTTTTACAGTAGAGGATTACGATGGTAGCAAAAAATGTGTAATAACTACATATGTCCAAACGGGTTTTTCATCACATATTTAACGGTTTAAATTGAATTTTGTATTAAGCTTTCCTCTGAAAGATTTTTTTTCTTTTTTTTATTACGAAGTGTTAGGTTTTGTGTGTCATATTTGGTGTTTCGCATTACTTTAAACGGAAAATATTTGTTTCTAGCAAGTATTTTCCATAAGATAACAGCAAATGTTATGAATGTCCAGTGTCGGTCCTAGGATTTTGTCACGTGGGAATCGTGCCGGACGATGTCGCTAATCGGCGCGGGTTTTCTCGGGGATCTTCCGTTTCCCCCGCCCTACTCATTCCAGCGCCTCTCCGTCGTGGGGTCTCAGTTCATTTCTTCCTTCAGGGTACGCAGATTGCCTTTGGGCTCCCGTTCATAAATTTGCGCTATATCCTGGCCCTTGTGATATTCATCATACGTTACTATTTTATTTTTATTTTAGTGCAAAGTTGTACAAAAGCAGCTCGCAGCAACGTGCTTATTTAAAGAAGGTAATTATTTTTTATTAACTTGGCAAGTTGCTGTCAGTAGTTAGTATTAATATTTTGTTTGGAAAATATGAACGCTACGATTTTGAAAGTAAGCATTGTCATGTGTAAAGCAAATAGGTAATTGAGACATAAAACATTTAGGCCCATTCAGAAATGGATATATGCCTTCGGCATTTCAACTGTTGGGGCATCCTTGCACACATTACAAAATGAAAAACTTGAGAAACGTTAAGAAGTCGCATATTATTCATATTTAGAATATTTACGCTAGTAACTTTTGTCACAGGAACGTTAACTCATTTACTAAACATATGTGAAGTCAATGTCTCGAATTTGAGGCTTTCTATAAAATTAGGCCTCGGCCAAATCGCCCTCCTGTCCTTCCCCTTTTTTCTTTTACATATTTCATGTTCCCCTGAGGATTGAGCTTACTTGAATTTATCCGTAGTATTACTCGGCAGGACATGTTGCTTAATCCAACATTCGGCGCGTGATTTTTGCAGGCTGAAATGTAACTCTTTTCTTGTGGACCGACTGTGATTCAGGTCGTAAGCCCACTTTTATAGTACGTTGTTTTAGCAGCAATGCAAATGACTTTCATCCAATGCTCGCTAAACCGGTTGAGCGAGGTGTGTCTCGCGGCACGCGCAAATGTAAAACTGGCCTCTCGCTGTGGAAAATAAACCGGAGTAATTTGTGAAGATGTATATTACGAAACCTAGTATAATCTGAGGACTTACTTTCTACCCACGTCGCTAGGGACAAACACACTTAAAGCACTCTCGGTTACATTTTTTGTATGTGTATGCGATTTCTCTGTAGAGGACACAGTGATAACGCACAACCTACTCAGACTGCGCGTTTTCACCGCATGTGTAATTCTGAGGCGCTGCCTACAGCAATTTTCGTCGTCGTATTTTAATTTTTTTATTAGTACCAGATATTTTTTTCTTATTTTATGTTGTGAATAAATTTTGCTCGTAGGAAATTTTTGTACTTCTCATGGATTTTTTTTGTAATGTCTCGGAAACGTCAAAATTTACGTTTTACGATTTTATATACGCCACTAAAACCAACTGACATACCAAACTGGAAAAAAAAAATGCACAGTGTATAACAATTCTTGACATGTATAAAAACAAAAAGAAAATATTTTTGTACTTAAATAAGAATGCTGAATTTCGAAATGAAAATTTAAAATAGATTCAGAAATAAAAGCTTCTTCCGTGAGTGCAGTGTTTTCTAGTTGAGGGTATGTAACATATACCCCGTCAGGGAGTCTTCCTCATGTATGCATCACATGTGTGCGACAAGACTAGAAAACCATTGTGGGCAAACGATCTCCAGGACAGCATTTGTAAAAACAAGTTTCATCAGTTCGCAGTTGTCGATATTTTAAATTTTTATTAATATCTTATTTATGTATAATAACCGTAGTTAAATGTTAGAAAAATGTTATGCCTTAATTTCTACATGTAAAAACTAAGACGTAAATAAAATAAATAAATAGAATTCAGGCAAGTGATCGTATCCACGAACTGTATATTTTTCAGGCATCTGAGGAGCGATTGTCAGGGCGACTTTGCTCGTCAAATGCTCTCTCATTACAGACATCCAAATTTCGCTTTATTGTCGGACAGCAGACTGCATTATTGTGTGTTCATAGACTTCTACTATTGGCCAACAGCGTATGTGGCTCGCCTGAAGGACTTTTTCCCAGTGATATAAGGCCCATGCGGGCACACGAAGATACGAAGGTCAAGAGCTATAACGGCATGTGTGTTTGAGTGAGTATCGGCCGATGAATTCTACCCGGTCGCCAGATAATAACGTGACATTTGAACGTCTCTGTCCACCACCGCTACGCGCAAAACGGTAAACCGGCGGCGCGGTGTGCAGACTCTCCGTCGTAATTGCTTTGTCGGCGAGGCTTCAAGCGGTGGCCGATTAAATATCGCTTTTGTAGAGGTGCAACACAAAATTTACACCTGCGTTGTGTCTGGTTGCGTTAGTGGAATTAAATACGCATACACAGAGGTACAAGTGGTAATGTGACGGCGGGTACAACATGTATGTATGTAAACATGCGCTTTACTAATACTACGGCACATGTACATTTGCTTTATTCCTGAATGCGCAGCTAAATAGACGTGCGGAGGTATTAAGTTCCTACAGTGACTATAGATGCAAGTGAAGACCTGATTCACTTGCTCTGCAGCTTCTCTGCTCTGCTCTGCTCTGCTCCGGTGCAAATAGCAAAAATAGGGTGATCTACTGAATAATCGCGGCCCTGGCCATTGCATTGGATGGTGTTCTGTGGCTATAACGCCTTCAGAGTTGTTTTGTTTTGTTTCCAGTTTCAAGACTTTGCCAAGAAGGTGACCGGCTTATTGAAAAAGACGTCGAGTGTCTCAAGTCAAATTTTGGTACTGATGGAAAATTTTGGACATTGTTGTTGTGCTTTTATGAATAAATTCCTTAGTAACCCAGTTACCGCAGTAGCTTTTTGTATAGGGCCTACGTACAAATATTGTTCGTGCAGAAAATGCAAAATATTACGCGCGATAGCTTTCCCTTGCATTGGGGGAAAAAAAATTACATTTATTTTATTCAGCTCGTGAAAATTGACTTACCTGTACAAAACCTGGTAAACAAATTATTCTAACTTATATATTTTTGGGGTAACAATTGAACGCAGCGGGATACGAGACAGTGCTATAATGCTTGTAAACCGCTCACTTTATCCCTCGACCAGCTTAGCTTACGACATGCTACTAGGTTTTCATTATTATTATATTATTTAAGCTAAATATCGTTTATATTTTTTCTTCATTTTTAGCACGTCTTTTATACATGTATTAACTTTAATTCATCTAAATACTGTGATTTGTAAACAAAGTAATATTCACTCACAAACCCTTGAGTCTAAAACTACAAAATCTCCAAAGTTTTCTTACGAAGAAAATCGTTATACTTTGGCAAGGACTTGTGAAGTTGAAAGAAATAATCTGTAATTAAAATATACTTTACAGTGTAGAGTAGGGAAACGAGGAAACAACGACAACTATACAAGAGCTGCAATGTAGATGTTAGTGACTAAGTAAGAAATAAGAGTGGAGTGATGTGCGTGTTGTAAGAGAATAATTGAGGAAGTAGCAGAGATAATTGCAGAGGTGAGAGGCCACGAGGAAGACTGTATAATAAGATGGCCGGACTCGACGAGAGAGGATGCCGCGCCGGCGAGATGGTTATTGATGTAGGTGCCCGCGGAGACAGAATGCGCACGATCAAGCTGATGGACTAGACAATGGGGTAAGCTTCCATTCAATGTCAGTGAGCAAGTACAGCTAACATTTTTAACCGAGCCAATCGTCGACTATATTCAATAGTCACTTCCCTACTGATTTCATCACGTGGGGTGTGTGTGGTTAGTCCTACCAGGACCTGTAAACCGAAGTGCTGTTTTATGCTACTAATGAATATTACTTCAGTTTTATTAAGCTTGAAAATAATACTTTCATTCTTAATGTTTTTCATTTCGAAATAGTGTATTAATAAATGGTGTAGAAAACTCATTTTTGACATATTTTTCAGCTAAATAGAAACCAGGCCCTCCTAAATAAAGCCTAGTACAGTGACGTAGTACATGCGTTGTAATAGTTTTCTCTCCCTCTCTCTTTTTCTTTATACACACACGTAAACACACGCACACACACACACAAACGTTGCATTGTGCTACGGTTTTTAGCTGTTTCATTCGGCACATAAATTGCCATCAGAAGTGTAGAAAAATGGCAACCAGTTGGATGGAGGTTGTTCAATTTATTTACACAAAATAAGACACAACAGCGGCAAATCGTGAATGTGTTCCAAGGGAAGCGACGCGTGGAAATGACTAAAACCAACTCTGAGTTGTCTGTAGAATCATTAGACTTGTAGGAACATGGCATGCAAGAGACATAGAACTAATTATCCAGTAACACGACCTCTCTCTCAGTAAAATAGCCATGTCCTACAGACACCATAATACCACGTGATCATAGTGCGCAGTAGGATATAATACAGCTTCGTTTCAAATACGACCACGCTTCGCTACTGAGACAGAAAGCTTTTAACGACGAAGTACAATGTCTCTGATAGCTATTTAATTAAATTAATGTCAACCATACTGGATACTCTTATAATGTTATAGTAGAGCTTCGGCCGTTACAAGGTTATAGGATAACTGCTCAGATTATTAAGTTGTCTGCTTAGGAAAAGCATTCAAAGAACGTCACACACTTGTCTACCCTCTGTGTATCTCTAACGTATATTTTTACGCTGCCACAAATGGCGTAAATTTGGTGAGTGAGAGAGATTTTTTGTCAGCGCTTAACATCGGGATCTTCAGTGGTAGTGGGGGAGGGACACGATATGAGTATGGAGCAGCGCCGGAATGATGAGGCGGGGGAAACGGGAGATCCCGAGAAAACCCGCCGACCAACGGCGAAAATCCGGGGACCGACCCCACCGGGAATGGAACCCGGGTCGCCTTGGTGGGAAGTGAGAGATCTGACCCTTCGACCACCGCTAATGCTCCGCTTAAAACTTGTATAGCTGATTCGCGGTAAAGGGAGTACTTCCCATGTCTAGAATAATATTTAAAAAATAATATTTACTCAGAACTCAGACGTTAGCTTTTGAATACGGTACACTCTATACACTTTAATTGTTACACGGGGTACTTTGTTTATAAGAAAAAAGGACAATGAAAACAAAGTATCTCAAAGGGAAAAGTAACTGAGTTTCAAAAATGCTCACTATATCCCCAACCACATATAAACAGCTAACAATGGTTTTTATTCTTGAACCTCTAACGACGAACGCCTACTGAGCCGACGGGAAGCGGAGTGTTCATGTGAAGAGGTAGAAGTACGGACATGTTGTCTGTGTGCGGTGCGGTGTCCCTCTGTTGAACGGGCCCACTACCGTTATTGTTCGGTGGCCATGTCGGGGGAAAATAGCCGCCCGGCGGGGCCATCAGTCAACCTGCCAGGGCTACAATGCAAGGTCACAGCGCCCCTCGTCTGGTCCGTGCGTGCATAAACCTCCCCAGCTCTGAGCCGTCAGGTGTTGCCAACCCTAGGCATTTATCGCTAGTTCTAGGGATTTATATTGTAATCTGGTGATTTAAGGATTTTTGCTGATAATTTAGGGATACTTTCGTTTCCTGAAAATAATAATTCCAACTAGCTTTATAAATGATTGTTTTACTAACTGCAATACAAAAAAACTTATCATTACTGGTAAACATGTGCATGTGTAATCTCACTCACAAAATAAATACATTAAAGAGTAATTCAATTTGAAATTCCCGGTTTAGTTAAGGTTCACATCCACTAAATGAGCTGCTAACTTTGTCCTCAATACAAGTATGTAATATACCCTTCTACAACTCCCTCTGTATTCTATAATCGTGTCAGTGTGTGAGTATTTGTGTAACAGTTTCATATATTATTTTGACTGCAAGTAAATACAATATATTACAAGTAATCCTTATGACATGTTTAGCATAACTTTCGTAATTATGAGAAGTTATGTACAGTACTTATGTTATATTTTTTATTTTGTTAGCTTTGCAATATTAACAATAATTGTAAATATCACCGGAAATAAATTTTTGTTACTTAATTTTGTTAATTTAGTACACTTTTTAATATTTAGGGATATTTTGAGCCAATCTAGTGATACAGTATGCTTCAGCCTAGGGATTTTCATACTTTACTGGTTGGCAACACTGGAGCCGTCCCACTGCACCAACGCTGCGGCACATAACACTGCTGCTTGTACCCTAGCTTCCCAGTGTCCTAGTAATACATAAAGATAATGGTTTATCGCGGGAAAACTTGACTGTTTACTGGCTTTCAACGTACGTTCAGTTTATGAAAAGATAATTGGCTTTCGCTTGTACGTGGGCTGTTATACTATTTGACTGAGCCAACAAGAATCCCGCTATTGTAATATTTAATGTGTATTATTGGTAGAGGTACGTCAATTTCGCGGATTCATCTTAAAGCAGCCTAGACTTGTCAGTCCTATACACCCACTGGCCACGATCGATTATCTATTGGCTTATAACCGTACAAGCAGGTAGTAAGCGATAGTACTTCGCATTATTTCCTTATTTACTACTGGTTTGCAGTAGTCATACGCTTTTAGTAACAGCCGTCAGCAAGTCACAGACGTGACAATGAAGTATACATAATTGGCGTTCAACCTGACCTGGAATGTATTTGCGAAATTTACGTACCTCTAATTATTGGTCTGTAGGCAGCTAAGTTGCGTCAGTCGTATCACTCAATCATACGTGTTGCAAGAAACCACAGTATTTTCAAGGCTGTGTTGACACAAAAAATTATCACGTACCATCATCTCTCGTACTAATAAGGCGTATTTTAGCGGTTGAATTGGTAGCGGAGTCTGTGAACAGGGCATTTTAGCGCCCATCTTTACAGCGATGTTTGCAAACATGCTGCAAACAGGCTGAGGGTGTATGCACGTTTCTGGCAACCGAGGCAGGATAATGGTTTAGGGTTTGTTCACAGGATGTTTACCTTTACCACGCTCTGCAACCTGGGCAGACGTATAACATCAGTACATTTTGTCAGTTACTTATTGACTGTTAAATATTATGTAATGTTTGAATGCTAGACAAAATTCACAATACGTATGGTATGGATAACATTTCAGGCTCGTTTTATAATTTAGAACATTGACTGATAATAGCATCAAACACGTACAAAACACGATAGGTCCTCTTAAAAAGTAGTGCTCGCAGAAGTGTTAACTTTTACTGAAGTTATGTGAAATCGAAGTTGTCTGCCATTTTCTGTTTTCTATCTGCCGAGGGTTGTTTACGGTGCTAACGTTTATTCTCCATTCCGCTGTCTCGTAGTAGCTTACTTAGTTTTGATAGAAGGTGGACGTTGCCGATGAGTGGCCAGTCATGCAAATATTCTGTTGTCGTGAAAAGACTGCTCACGGTATAAAGTGACAACTTTTGAAGCATTTATTATTTTATTTTCCTTTCAGCCAGTTATTTTCTTTTCGCCAGTTTATTAAATGTGAAACTGAAGTAAGGAGGTAAATAATATGGGGAAGGTGCCCGACGGCAGGGTATCGTACCCCAAGTGCAGTTTTTTTTTAACTGGACACCTGTAGGCATCTGCATATCCTGATTAATGACATGAAATGAAGCCCTACAATGGTGAAGTGACGGAATGAGAAAGACGGGGGAAATGGGAGATCCCTGAGATAACCCGCCGACCAACGGCAATGCCTGCCACATTTCCCACATGCGTAAAATCCAGGCTGAACCCGCTGGGAATCGAACCTGGATCGCCTTGGTAGGAGCCGAGTGATCCGACCACTTTTTTTTTAAATAAATTTTTACAATATATATATATATATATATATATATATATATATATATATATATATATATATATATTAATGTTTGATACAATGGCAAGGCTATCGCCTCGCCACTGCACCAAACATTCCCCCCTTTAAGTGAGTCTATGTCATATAATCCCCAGTGACTTTATGGTTCGTGTAAGTGACGTAATTGGACGTTGGCGTGTGGCAGACAGACAAGACGAACCCAGTCCTGAATCCGAGGAAGTGACTGTAAATGTCACCTCCCCGGCCGGGAATCGAACCCGGGATCCTTGACCCAGCAGCCAGGAGCACTAACCACTGAGCCAAGCGGTCGGACATCCCCTCGGACACCGCGGTCCTGTGAGGATGTTATGGCCAGCTCTTAGCAACGAGGTTGACAGTAGTGTTGAGGGTCGACATGAGGTGATTATGAAGCAGCACCGGAATGGTGAGGCGGGGAAAACGGTATAAACCTATAACGGCATTGTTCGGCACGATTAATTTGTAAAACATAACTGAGTCGCTGTACCGAAATGGTACTGTATAAATACATGAAAATGGCTATAGTAAATAAGTTGTTCTACTAATTACCATGGGGAAAACTTAGTTTGTAAACCCTTCAAGGCAAACGTTTTAAAAAATACTGGTATGACCATTGGGAGACAAATTGTTAGGTACACGGAGTTACATTTTACAACCATGTCGATGTGTAATGTGGCACAGTGTCATTGTGCCATGCCTGTATTTTATAATTTATTTTATTCCTGACATGTCTATATTACAGTATTTTTTTCTTACTCTCTGGTAATTTTTTAAAATAATTTATCTATAAATCGACGAACGTCAAATAATACACCTGAAATTATCGATTGACAAATAATGCTGTGCAGCTGTGTCAGCAAAGCTGTGTGTGTTGAAATAGTGAAGAATATGTGATATTTATATGAACGATGTAATACACTGTGCCACAAATATTTATTTTACCAACAAGAAGCTGCCAGTACGTCGCTTACTCTCAAAGGATGGAGAATTAACTCCACTCCATGCACTCGCGTCAATTACGTTAGTACTTAACCGTAGTACTTGTGTTGCGTGTGTGTACACGTGCCAAGACTAGATAAATAGGCGGAGTTCACTCCCGTATGTCTTGGTTGACTATGGAAATACTACAAGTGCCCGAACAGAGTACCTCGTAAACAGAGACGAAATGGCATTGGAAATGAAAATACTTTAGCAGGTGGCAAACGTCGCAATATATTCTCTACATACAGCGAACACGCGTTTTACCTGTTGAACTATACAAGTATTTCCTAAGACTGCATACAGTACCTAAAAATAAGTGAATAAAATGTTTACGATGCTCTGCCAAAAGTTGTGATTTATTTCGTCCGTTTCAAGCAATGTATGATATTAAAATTGTAGTAATTAAATTTACCTTCCATAAAATTACAGTGTACTCCTAAAAAATAAAGTTGATAGTACTTTTGCGTAATTTAGGACGTTCTTGAGTAGATCTTGGATGTATTAATGCACATTTCAAAGAAAGCGTTAGCTGATTTTGTTGCTACAGCCTATTTACTACAGTGAACTTAAGGTAAGTCATGTTAGCAAGTAATTTCTGCGGAAACGTTTGGAATACAAATATTTGGAAATATATTTCAAATATTTTTGAAACATTATGACTAGTCCATTAAAATTGACTAGACGATGATCAACAAAATTAAATATATTGTTTCAGTAAGAGTTTTTTATATATCGTAAATGACTTATTTCGTACGAAAAAAATAAGTAGTCAGCTACATAAGAAAACACGCACACTATGAAACTATTTAGTCTAATTCCTTAGCGTTTATATAATCAAACAGTTTCGTAGAGTTCTCAAAAATTTAGGGGGGAGCTTGTGTTATAAAAAAAATTATTTAGCAGAAGCATTGGAATGGGGAAAATATATATTTCTTGACGTACGAAGAACAAATTGAATTTTCCTTAGAGACACTAATTGTCGACATGGTGAGCTATTAAAGCTTCTGTTTTAAGAGATTTTTGTGGTTAGAGAAAGTGGTTCAGCACACATGACGTGTTTTGTATCGATTTTATACGTTCAGAAAACAATTAAACACAAATTTTGCAAATAAGTAGAATGTAACTTTAAACTGTCTTTCTTGGACATTTATACTCTTACTGTGGTAGTACTAGGTTGAGAAATTAATGCAGCATGAATTCTTTTCCAGAATCACCCCCAGGTAAATATTGGCGTTGTTCCTATGAACCATGGTGGTTTCGTCCTTCGTTTCCTTTCCGTCTGAACCAATGGCTTCGTCTCTAATGACCTCGGTGACTACGAGACCTATCTACTTATGTAACATAATTGAGCTTTATTTTCACATGTAGCTGTCTCCCTAATTAGGGACTGAAGAGGTTTCTAATTATATTCAAAGAGCTACATGATCTGGTCGGATGGAAGCTGTCCTGTCAGCGAGAGCAGCTAAGTTGTCTACACTCTGCTACGTGCTTGGCAGCGCATATCGTCCTCCTACACACAGGCGTTGTTCCGCAGCTGTGTTGGAAACACTCCTATCTTATCACGTCTACGTGTTTAAGCGACGTTTTTTTTCGCGTGACGAAAAAGGTCCTGCGTCAAGTAAATAACCTACCTGCCGATGTTCTCCCTATCTCTCCAAGGCTCTATTCGTACCATGGTTAAAGCCGGATTCTCAACCACACTCTTCAAATGCGTTGCAGAGTGTTAGTAAACAGGTTTTTTCTAAGAAACAATTCCACATGTGCCCGTTATGTCAACGTACGAAAAGGAATCACACTTAAGATAAGGTCTAAATCTCATTGTTAAGACATAATGCTAATTAATAACACTGTTTCTAAGCCATCCAACATGGCTACAAACGGCTTTTTCAAACTGCCGTACTTCAAAATGTACTAACCGGATGTATGTGAAACTCATAGATTTTTGTAAACTGCTAAACGGGCGTGCATGATGTCTGCTTACAGATAGCATTCCAAGAACTCTTTCATAAATTTTTTTAAACTCATAATCAATGGTGACAAACTAGTGCTTGAATTCGTGGCATTGATGATATTTAAATGGGATCTATAATACTCACCAGGTATTTTTAACAGCTTAACGGTGTCATCAAAATGTACACTTAAGCATGATTCATAACAAATGTTATAGAATATTTTGTGTCTCCGTGGTGACTTCATGACTTCATATTTTTTGTTTGTTTTTATTTGTACTTATATGTTTTTGGAATAAGAACCGAGTGTTTTCTCCTTACGCACAAAATAATAATGTTTACTGACATACAGCATAAGCAAAACTGCATAGTTTATTTAGACGCAATAAATATGCAATAAATAAATCCGTTTTGTCTGTTTATCACCAACATATATTTCAAATTTCTCTCTTGCTCCAACGCGGGCCGCGTCAGAAATTGTTCCTATAATGTATCGCCGTAATGTATTTAAATATGCGAGTCGCTGTAAACCCACGCGATTTCTGCCACAGAGTACACCAATAAAATGAAATTCTAGTGGTAGTAAGTTATAGCAGTCTCATTTTCTTCAAGACTTGTTGACTTCACTGACATTTTCCTGTAATATACTATCGTCGTTGTGCAAAATAACCCCTAAAATATTTGGTTAATAAATTTTTTCGGATACATTAGCAAGAAAACAAGTTTCAGAAGTCAAGAAACACGTTGAGTCTGTTACTGTGCCGTTGTCTTTCTGAGTTGAGAGTGGATTTTACTGTTTCGTGATATCACACCAATGGAACTGTAACGAAACTTTGAAATCAAATATGTATATTTGTGGTCTACGTTTTAAATACAATTATATACATTTAAACGTGTTGTGCCATACAAATTAAAATTAATACAATGTGTTAATTTAGCTCTGATAATAAGTATATCACTTTTCAAAAACAAGTTTACAAAATTATGTGAATTGAAAATACCGTAGATACATTAAATTTTTCCAAACGAATTTAAACATGGCTCATAAGACTAATATATTCTATAGCTTACAGTAATTTAGTTCATAAGTACTAATACATTCTATAGCTTACAAGAATTTACGTATCACCAGAAGAACGTCAAGAAATAAATTGAAAACTGAGTCTTCAATTTATTTTCAAGTTTTACAATGGCATTCTTAAGTTCAAGCTCAAGAAAGTCAGTCCTTATTGCATGTTAGAGTAAAAAAACAGTGCTTGAAGTCAATTGTGAATCTAAGAACATAAGTAACCTAAACGGGAGTAGTTTAGCATGAAACTATAATCTGAGATCGATATTATTATAATAAAAATGTTAAAGAAATTATTTCTGTATAGTTATGGTGTTTTAGTAAAATCACAGTCGATATGTTATAAATGGCTAAATTATTTATAAACATAGAAAGGAGCTGACGCCTGTGTGATTGACGACTCACAACGAATACTGCTGCAGTGACATTCCTACTCCTACATTTCTCCTCGTCTTCCCCTCCCCCTCTTGCAACTTCCCCCAATCCCGTCTCTTTGTTACTTGCAGTTCTGCTCGAAGCGCGTCATTTGGTCTAAAATCCACTTGGCCTAAAATTTTAAAGGGGCGAACAGTCACTTAGCCTAAACATCACTCGACCTGTAAAGTCATTTGGCCAAAACGTCACTTGGCCTAAACTTCATTTGGACTAAACGTCGTTAGGCCTAAACGTCATTTGGACTAAGCATCATTAGGCCTAAACGTCACTTGGTCGAAATTTCACTTGGCCAAAAAATCATTTAGCCTAGCAGTCATTTGGCCTAAAACTATTTTAGGTCATATTAATTTATGTAAAATGGAGTGTACCCTTGGTGCTGAGTAGCTTTAGCGTTGAAGGTCATTTGTAGCCAAATAAAAAAAAACTAAGTTGCCCCTCGCTACCTTGAAACACGTAACTCTAAATTTTTATTCCTTTTTGTGCTTTTTTTTATTGTGTGTGAGTACTGTACTTATATGATCATATTAATGGGGTTGCGAAAATTCTAAGACGTTACTGAATCGGCTCTCATGTAAATCACAATAGCGGTCGCTTTTTAACTGACACAGTTAGTTGACTATATTGTCACGTGAATGTGACCGAGGTTGTGTTCAATTCGGCCGCCTAAGGGCCCTTACCAGGCCTGGAGCCTTACGTATTGGACGTGAATGAGAGATTTTGGTCAGCGGTCTTTAGCGCAGGTGAGGGGTGACCTGAGGTGAGTATGGAGCAGCACAGCAATGAGGGAGCGGGGGAAACGGGAGATCCCTGAGAAAACCCACCGATCAACGGCATCGTCCGGTACGATTCCCACATGCGAAACTCCGAGGATCGACCCCGCCAGGAATCGAACCCGGATCGCCTTGGCGGACGGCGAATGGTCGAACCATTCGGCCACCGCGGGCCCCGTATCAAACGTGACGACACACGTTTCGCTGTTCGAATTCGCAGCAAGGGCACATATGCTGCGTAGGATATACCCTTCATACATGGCCACGAGCCACTTACTCTTCTCAAGCCCTAGATCCGAATTCACAAAATGAACACCACGAACTTCATGCGCGGACCAAGTGCTCCGGACGCAAAGGCAAGTGATCAAGGGCATATTACTAGTACACTGAAATCGTACACGGCCCGATTATTGTACTAAAATGGTTTATTTCGTCGTGTATTATTTAGTCTTCCGAACATTGTGCAGTTTGCTGAATACGAAATACTCAGTATCCTTTTAAGTAGTCGAACCATTCAATGTTACCAGTTACTAAATTACGAATCGCCGCAAGACCAGTGTATGGTTTTAAACACAACGTGAAAAATGACATTTCAATGACTCCGGAAATAGCTTAGATCTTTATTAAAATATACTTACGCATAATCAGTATTATGCTATAAATTTTTTTGCTTATGTTTTGAAGTTCTGAAGCACTGCTATTTTATTTATTGCCACGACAATAAAAAATAATATATAAACATGTTTGTGCACTGGAACAACGTTGAAACATTTTTATAGTAGTAGCATATTTTGATTTTGTGGCTCTGAGCGCTACGTCAAACAGAAAGTAGCGTGGCAAGGACGCTGCCGCAAAATAAATAGTGAGTCAGAAGAGACATAGGAAGCTTTTTCAGTGTTGTCATCGTACCAGCTCTCGGAGCGCATAGGAAAGTAGACAAAGCCACATGAAATTTGATAGGCCTACGTCAGTTTATGTAACCGTTTTTGGTGCTGGAGATACTTGTAATTTGTTTGGATCTCAATTGGATATATAGAAATAGTACATGTGACTTTACTTACGTGTCAATTTTTCTCACAGTGTTATACATTTCAGCATAATAAAACAGCCACGCGAAGTGAACAGCTCTGAAATTCTGACAAACCAAAGAGAAAACGAGATCTCTAAAAATCACGCTATGTCGCTTCTGTTACACTTATTTATTCTGTGGCGCTACTGTACCACATAAATTATTCACGGCGCGAAGTGCACATCCTTGCTAGCCCAGTGCTCTCTGGCAGGTGGTCGCCGATTCAAAGGCCTGCACGCTGTCTTGTATTCCTTCACTCGAGGCAGTTACAGTTAGCTGGGGTTAAGTTGGTTTGCCCAGTCGCGTGACCAGATTTGCTCGATCGCCTTGTTGATATTTGAACGATCGCTGTAATGGGTTAGTATTTTTAACTGAACCGTTTTTGTGGACATGCGCCGTTGCGAGCGAATGTTGCCGTGCTGTGAAAGCGCCTAAAAAAAGCTAGCTTAGCTGTTGTCAACAAACATACTACATACAAATCCATAAGGAAACATAGTCGTCTTAGTTACTTTATTACTTACTTTCTTATTTTCTTTCTTACTTTCTTACTCTTTACTTATTTTCTCACATACTTTCTGGCAGCTAATACTGGATTTTCCTTATTTGCGTTTTGTTTTGTTGTGGGGTTTATCTGCAACTCGGCAACATTCGTTCGCAACGATTTTATGTCCACAAAAACAGTTCAGTTCACCCGGTTAATGTCTAAAAGCCTGCAAGCAAGTAAGGGTCTCGTGACTCATTGGGCGTTTGAAAACTGTACTCGAGTTATTGTCTAAATGTCTCAAGCTGATATAATATCCCTGCTCACGCTAATCTCGGGACTAAAAAATCGTCTCTGCTTTCTTTGACTGGGTTAAATATGACAGTGGGACAATCCGACAAATTTACAACAAATAATCTGTCGAATCTATCTGACAAGCATCCTTATAGAAAGGAAACTACTTGTATTTGCCCAGCGTAAATACTTTATTTATTAACCTCGTTAGTACGTTACGTTTGTACTTAGAATGGCATTTAAATTCTCTGTCATTAGTGCGTTCAAAGTTTTCGCTATTACAAAAATTATTCTATAGTGTTTACTGCCTTAGAAATCTGATTCTTGTATGGGCCTTTTACGACTGTAGTTGTAAAAATTATTGTTTTCCTTTGCTGTGCGTAAATTGTCGTGTCGTTTTTGCTATTTTGATGTGTCGTGTAGTGCACAAGGGGACTGCGTCATGCCGGTATAATTCTTCAAAATATTGTGGCACCGACTGGAACCTCAAGTGTTCGTAAACACAGAGCTATCTTCTTAGTCCCCTGAATGATAGCTTGCTATCCAGACGTACCGTAGTGTTCCGAGAACAGATAGCAGGAATGCCTGCTGTTTCGCACCAGAGGCTATTAAGAGCGTCTTGGAGATGTCTCAATCAAGGCCTTTATGGTTTGGAAAATGTTTTCTTAGCTTCGAGTGCCCTCTGCGGACATGACAAACCTCTTCTGTTTTGTCTTAATATCTTGTTTTTGTTGTTGCGGGTTCGAGTGGCTTCTGGTTTCTTCAGCTACGCAGATTCTTGAACTTCTCCTCGCAGCTGCCGAAACCAACACGCAGACGCGAGGGAATTTTAGATAGCAATGAATGCTCCTAAAAAATGACTAGATTTCCTTCTTTCTTTACAGGACGGTTTTTAATGTTTTCCCATTAAAATTACCGCACTTTGGAGGTGTAACTGTTATAAAACTACCTTCTGTACTCTGGCATTCGAATCGAAGAAAGAAAATACAATTTACAGATTGTGACGTTTCCGCTGTCGTCGGTAAGCAAAATATTTTCCCGTTTAAATAGTCTACTGTATATGCACACATTGTAGTGAACAATTCATTAAGGGTAACCTAGGCGTATGTAAGAAAGTTTCAGCTTTGAATACAGCGCATAAAAAAATTAAATAAAATTTTGGGGTTTGGTTGAATACAACAGTGAGAGGTAATGTCTTTGAATGTTTCGTGTAACGGGACAGAATAACGTACTGTACTATTGTGGACGTAATATTGCAATGCCGTGTGCCCCACAATAGTACACTCTAAATCTGAATTAGTAAATAATCACTCATCCACGCTTATGGATGGTGTTTCCTTGAAGCGCGGGTGCACTAATGCCAACTATCGCTTGCTCACAAAGGAAATTCCTGAAACGACAGTTCAGTCAATACGATTTGTTTTGTATGTTAAATTAAAATTAGATTCAGTTGAATAATGTAACATTAGGCCTTTAGCGTGCTGTTTTTTGTTCCCTGAGTATCATAAGTAATTTTAAAACTAACGCAATTGGTCCGACGGTAAATTTAATTGAAAAAACGTGTTATAGTGCATGTATTGGTTCAGTTGTGGCAACAATATTATCTGTTATAAGGGAACGCGGCGTACGATATGCGGTGGTGTAATGCTGGCTGACGCCTGGTGCGACCTGCTGTGACCCGCTATCGGCCCTCGCTGCGTTGTGACGGATGCTGCGTGGTAGTATAGTATATCACAGGCTCGTCTCTGTGGTCCAGTTATGTGGCGCCTTGCCTGCTTGCCGCCCTCTGATCCGTGCCGCGATCCTCGCTTATCTCCCGTCCGCCACATCTTCTTTCATCCCCCACCCCCACCCACCCCACTCACTCTCCCTACTGCTAACAGCCTCCATCTTCATGCTGTACAGGATCGTACCAAACATAGGCAGGAGCGAACCAACACGTTTTTGGAAGATAGGACAAGGTATTGATTAAAAACTATTTTTTCTTGTATTGTTAGTACAAATGTTTCCAATGCGTTTATCTACGAAAAGAAGACACATTTGAAACTGTAGCCCTATGGTTTTGAAAATGCCATCAGATTATTAAAAACATGATTACCAAGCTCCTCGAAAGAGCTAAAAATGAATTTTTTTTCTCGTTACTGTAGCTGTTAAAATATCAGTCGTAATCGTCAAACAAAATCATAGAAACCTGCAGTGAAATTTACCACATATTTTCCACAAATAAAACAACAGGATCATCGCTCGAAGTCCCATTGAAAAACACATTCTACGAATACACTGCAAGCTAGTTTAAGTACTGCACGCTAGAGGCGATGAGGTGTTTGACGGACGTGTTATATTCCGCTTATCGCCTTCCCCGTTTCCGTGCCTCAAACAGAAAATAAAAAATCCCTTACCTCTTAGAAGTAGGCCTACTCACTTTACCGTGAGTAGTGCATATTTTCACCAGCGAAGAGTGCCCGTTATTAGAGACATGCAAAATTCGTGTTATCATTTGGTAGCAGACTAAACTTCACTTTTCCATACATAACAGAGTATAATTAGAGCCCACGATTTTTGGTGAAAAGAATTCTGCAACAGTTTGTTTCAATGCCTTACGTGCACATCTGCAGCTCTGCTTCATGGTTATTGGCAGAATGTAGGCGTGGCTCATTTGACTGTGCCAATAGGAACAAGGTTTCTGCGACACCACACGTCTGTGATTTGCGGGTGGAACCCTAAGACGCTGAGAGTTAAAAACAGCCAATCGTTAGCCACGAAGCAGAACTGCGTATGTGCACAAAAGGCATTGAAACAAATTGTTGCAGAATTCTTTTCACCAAAAATCGTGGGCTCTTAAGTATAATCTGCAATTCAACCTTTTATGTGTTGTCATTTACGGGTGTTACGTCTTTACAGAGATTGGCCTCTCTACCGTGTAAGCATTCTCCGCGGCAAGTCACGACAATATCGGCCAGCGGGAGACGTCGAACGAGCCTACAGTCACTTGGAGTCTAGTCAGCTGTCAGAAAATAACGCGAATTTGGCCAGGAATATTTCGCGAGTTCAACGACCAACATGCTAGAGCCCATTATCCTGTGTATAACGAAGCTCTACCATTTGTTCATTACCTGCTACTCATTCAGACAGCAGACAATGAATAGACGGGGCTTGAGTATGCATAGGAGATTGGATTCTAGCATGCAGATCATTGAACTCGCGAATTTTTCCTGGCCCTAATTATTAGAGACTGGAAAAATTCGCGAGTTCGCTGACCTGTAGGCTAGCTTGCAAAAACATCTGTGAACTGAAGCTGACAGCAGATGCTCATTAGCTGCTTGCTGTTAAAGTGATATAGGTCTGTATTAGTTACATTTTCATTATTGGTTCAGAGACTTCCAGGAGATGTAAAATAAGTCAAAGGCCAATTGCGAAAGTGACACAAGCGTATAGTTGTTGTAATTCCAGCTTGCGCCCAAACGAAAACGCGAATTTTCCATGTCTCTACCCACTATTTACTAAAACTTCATGCTGAAGTGCGAAATTCTGTCATTTTTTACAAACACCGGGAGTGAAGAGTTACCAACCGTTTCCCCGAAACCCTAGCTTACTCTCGACGCAACTGCGCACAGACTTTGAGTACTTCATAGTCTGCATCTACGTAACTGAAGCAGCGTGTTAAATCAGTCCATCACTGATATGCCACTTAGCTTCCAGGAAGCCACACCCCGAGAATACGTCCAGCGAGTTGCGCGAACACGACACAGATCTTAAAAGCAATAGCGAGACCACTCACGTTCCTTGATTGCCATTGGTGGGCTTCAAGGCACAATTTCTTCCCCGGGACTCGTAATTTATGACGTGTAGTTTTCACTGCGTCGATTTTATCATGTCACGAATTCGATTTCGTGTAATAATCTCTCACAAAATATGCTCACGTTGGGTTGGTAGGAATGCTTTGACAGAACAGCGTGATACACAAACTGCCGTGGCATTTCATGTTTACGCCAATTTACTCTCGAAATATAAGGGGAATGTAGATTTTGACAGTTTACTAATTAATGAGAGATTTTTGAACATATATTTTTAAGGTTTATCCAGTGCTATTTATCGTATAAGACGGTGATTAAAAATCAAAGGAGATTGTCTTTAAACCAGTGTAATTAGAGCATTTAAAATTCTCGTAGGCTAATTAAAACATGATTGGTAATTTTAAATATTCTAGGTTGAAATAGCAATCAAATGGAATTGCAGTAAAGAATGACTTCACGTCTGGTTGCAAAATGAATGGAGCCGTACTCCCGCGCAACACAAAAAAAAACTTGATTTATAGCCGTCGGGTTGGAAAAAGAGGCCCTTATTTACACCTAATTAAAAACTAACTTAATTCAATAACATTTGTGCCTTTATAATTACGCGACGACGAAGGTTAGTTCCGTCTTGCGCCTTCTCCCGAGTTCGTTATATTTGCATTTAAAATACACTGAGATATTAACAACACCACTACAGTTACATTTAAGAAGATTCATCGGTTGGGTCCGATGGTAGAAGCAGGGTGAAAATTTGTTCTGATTCCGGGTCGACGGGAAACTTACTTCACTTGTTTTTTCTTTAAGGCCATGCTTCCCTATTTCAACTGGTTTTCGATGGTTATTATTTTTTAACTAGGGCAGATACAAAAAAATGTGTTTGACAGTTTTGTTTGAAATAGTTTTGCCACGTAAGCTAATTAAAAAAAATACTGAAAACCATTTAAAACAAAACTACCAAACCGATTTTTGATACCTGTTTTCTTTCAGGTTTAAAAAAATAATAATTGAGAAAAATTTGGAAGTAGTGGTGCATTGCCTTAATTTAAGAATAATAAACGGTATAAACACAATAATATTAAACCAAAAAGTTTTTGGAAGTCATTGCGTGTTATCATTTTCTACTATACGAAATGGTCAGATAATTACGCGAGGCTGTAGTTTCGTATTCCACCCGGTATTTATCCTTTGAATATAATAAGAGAAATTCTCATATTAGTTCCGCAGGGGGGGGGGGGACTTCACATTTACGTACCGTAAAATGTTTGAGGAAGCTGAATTGTATGGGCGTGGCTGAACTGATGGCAGCCATGATCTTGGTGGAACGGGTTTCGTAAAATCTACGTGCCCTCATAATTACGGAATAATTCCTTACAAATATAATGATTTATGAATTAAATGTTCTAACTTTTGTTACATAAATCGGCATGTTCGTTCTTGTTTTCCTCCCCCTGATAGTTTGTCGCGTTTCCTCACCAACAAACATATTACAAAGTTGACTCTTGTTACATACGTTCTTGACTGGCTGAGTTCTAACGCCAACAGTTCCACGAACTGATATCTGGCCTTTAAATACTTACTTTCCGGTGTTTAATTCTTGTTTCGTGTCGGTAGAAACTTTTACGACGGGACGGCGAGCGTATCAAAAAAAGGAAAAGCTTTACTGTTATGTTTTGTTAACTTTGCAGCTTTAATGGCGTAGAAGTCATAACAGTACTGGAAGATAGCCAGCCTTTGGCTACATGGACCAGATGGCAGGTTTTATACGACATCCGAGAAAATTAAATACAGTAGTTCTGAAGAGAGCAAACATCTTAAATTCACTAGAACTCACGACATAAACTGCTTTGATGGAGTAATTTCCACTAGTTTATAACCAATGACCACTAAGTTTGTTATATTATTAGCCACATAGTAAAAAAGTAATGTACAGATGAAATAATTTTGCTACCAGTTTATTTATATGAAAATAATGTGGTGGCTTTATTTGCAGTAGTATTTCAAGATTCTAAAAGCAGTTTCACACGATCAAATATTTATTAAGTTTCTTGAACATTATATCCATCCAATGAACTTAATTCAGTAAACGCTGAAGAGACCACTTGGAACCTTATCTTGAAAGTTTTTAATCAAATGCTGCCGATGATAAATAAGGTTGAAGTAAAACAATTTTTTATTTTTACGATTTGCTGTGCGTATTTATTTATCATTCGTTCAGTTTGCATACAGAACTCAATATGTTTGGATGAGTATTGTCACAAAAAATATCTTAACGGAAGTTTCAAATTTGGATTTTAAAATGTATAGAACATGTTCGAAACGAAAAATATTTAAATTAAGTCAAGACATTCGTCTTAAGTTGAAAGACATTACGGTTGACCTCATCACAGCGTTAAACAGCATTTGATACAATGAATTAAATAAACTAAAGCGAAACCAACGCATTTTTATAGTTTCGTGTTTTACGATTCTGTGTGGTATTTTTGAAATTATCAAAAAATTGCATTTTTAAAACCAATCAAGGGGTCCTTAAATCAAGTTTATACAGCGTGCAGCATTTTTTAAATTATAGGAGTATATGTTTAATTGAGTTTTCTTTTCGTAGATAACAATAAGAATAAGATTAAATATTTGTCGTAAAAAAAACAATAGACATGATAAGCAACAACGCCGTTCAACCTATTAAGTAGTTTTGTAAAAAAATAATCGCAGCTCACCGCAACATTATTGTAAGCGCAGTTAGGTACGCCCCTTAAATTAATGGCTTACATGACTTAGTTTCTATTACGTTTTAATCTTGAATGAGAAAGTTTATGTTACTTTTTGTTCTTGAATGAGAATTTGTTTGGCCTAGTTACGTATTTATGTCAAATTTCGTCGTGTGTAAATGTTCATTTTATTGTCCGTCTACAGATCGAGGTGACGCAACGGTAACACGCTGGGTTCTCATTCGGGAGGATCCGGGTTCAATCCCCGGCTCCGGCCATCCTGATTTCTTTTTGCCATGGCTTACCGAAATCGATACAAGTGAATGCTGGGATGGTTCCTTAACAAAGGCCATGGCTGATTCCTCTCCCACCTTGCCTTACTTTGTCCATCTAGATAATGTTGCAGTATATCCCGATATCGTAAATTAGTAAAAAGTCTGCCGGCTCAAGATGCCAGCTGTGTCTATAGTAAAAGAGGAATAAACGTAACATTGTGTACAGTGTGCTTATGGTTAAGATGGTCAGTTTAACCCTAGACATGGATTATATGTTGTGTAAACTGTATTTATGATTCTATTAATGTGTGCATATTACATTATATGTAGCTACGCATTATAAATTTTACAGTATTTCTTGCTATTAAATTGCCTTTGATACTTTTTTCTTTCTTACGTACAAACAAAATCTGTAAAATGTGATATGGCGGCGAAGTTGTAATTGTTTCACTCAAAATTTTTTATTGATTAACTTATATCTCAATTCGTTATAGGCTAATCGACATTCAAACCAAGGTGTCCTTCTTCATACAAAATTAAAAATATAAATATTTTGACAACTATCGTAACACAGTTTTTCTTGTAAAAGTAGAAAATTGTTTGGCATTCATGTGAGTAATGTCAAACTTCATTGTTTCGTGTTTGAACACTCCCATGTGAATTTTAGGAACCTACAAGATAAGGTACGTATGTTTGCAGATAAATTTTCGCAGAAATTGACAAGATCCTGGGTTTTAAGTGCGTTTACAGGTCGTTTTCAAAACTCAACATGTTTGTATGGTGTAATAGTTTTGTATACTGTTAAAGTTTTGTGTTGAAATTATTAGTTTATAAAATTCGAGATTTAATTGTAATTGTTTGTTAGCGGATGGCCCTAGATAGCTCTAGTGTGGTACGAGACATGTGGTGGAGGCAGTCCACATTGTACAGCTGGTGTTGTGACGTAATGTGTTTTTCATTCTAAGGCGCGACGCAAGTGCGTTGCCCTCGTTATAGAAGGAACATTGGACAACAAGACTAAACGATGTGGCGGCTCATTTGATACGAGCGAACTAGACCGCTTATGAGTTGCCAGAGGCTGTGATACCAGCTCCGTGTCTTGTTTGGCTCCTGCATGTTACGGCAGGTTTCCTATTGGCCTGGCTGCCAACTAGCAGGACAGTCGCCTTACGCTGATTGGCGGTAAGCGTTTCCGCCATGTTGCTGGCCAGCGAAGCCATTTTGCTGGCGTGTGTCACTGAGTTCGCCGTCCTACCGGCTATTTCACTTGTGTATTCATAAATATTCTGTGACTGTACATACCAACAGCAACAACTGTAATGGGCCCTCACGTTCGCGGTAAAGATATTACTTTTTAAGACCATGCTACGTATTTATTTATCTTAATGTAAGTTGTTTGGATCTTCAGTTTACTTTTACTTCAACAATTTCTGTTGATTGCTGCTTGTGCCCATACGTGGAATGCTCCGTTTGAATATTGTTAAAGAACTAATAATACAATGCATTGGACAACGTAGAATGAACTTATAGGTATTTGTGCATAGTTTTAGGTTTGTTTTATTGAGGCTATTATGCTGTTCAGTAACATTCGCCAGTAGGCTAATGGCTTCCATCGACGTAAATTTTCAGTTTTAAGTATGTTGGTGTAATTACTCGATAACTAAATCTTTTAGGTTATTTTTAGAAACTTTATATGCACCAATGTTTAGTGGGAGACTGGACTTTTTTTTTACCGGAAATTGACGATGAAAAGTCGTTAGCGAAATACTAGCAGAATTTTTAATGACTTTTACATACTGTAATTTCGAATATTGTCTTATCTTATACACTGTGGAAAGAATGGTAGACTATTTAGGTTTACATACTCAGTGGTCTTTATGAAAATAAAAAAAGGTTTATTCTTTTATGGGAAGTTTTGCTTGCAAATATATATTATTTTATTCGCTATCACTGCTTCGACTCCATTAGCATATATGTAAGGGTTATTGTACGAAACAGTGGCAGTCTTCCTTAGGAGGATGTGGGACATTATTTAACGGTAAAGTCGTTTATTAAAACCTCGGAAGCCATTGTGCAAAAAAAAAAAAAGGGGGGGGGGGAACAATTCTAGTAAAGACTTTTTGCCATCGTTGTGAACAAACGTTTTGGGTGCGCAGTGTGTTTTTGTTAAACAGTGACGCAGAATTCTCGTACTAATTATTCTGGTCGGAGGGATTTCGTTAAAAAAAAAGTCAAGATTGTCACTATGGACTGCAAATATTTAATTCTAACGATGAGAAAACGCGTAGGATTAGATTATTGTATAACGACTTAGAAAATCCTGTAAATTTCGGTTACTGCGCAATCTTGTCTTATAATATGTAAATTTTTATTATTAGAAACGTTTTCTGTACTGATAGTAGAAGAAATCACAGTTTTGGGATGGGAATAACTGCAACATAAATTATTTTTGAGGTAAGATGTTCTGAAAAATGTGGGTAGCAAATAATACGAAAAATCCGCTTCCTTATTCATTGGTGAAAAGCTGCCAGTAAAATATCAGTTTTTGTCATTATATTTGAAAACCATTGCTTGTACGTACAAAATACGTCAAGGTCCTCTGCAACCAAACAATCTAGTTATTGGTATATTTTCGGATCCAAAATCCGTATTTCATTTCAATAACCAAATCGCCTTCCATTCTTTGAATAACTGCGAGGCACATTGTTCGGCTTTTTCAGTGTTGTGCCTTTTTTATGGCGTTATGAACTGAATGTACGATATTTTGTCGTCAGATATTGTTCTTTTTTATTGGCTTTGTGGTTGAGGGGGTGGGGAGGATGACATATTTCCCTTCTGCCACCTGCGAAATAACATTGTTGGTGACCATTCTCCTCTCGCTGTTCAGCAGGACAACTCCGCCCTTTCACAAGAATGCAACATATTGGTTGAGTTAAGGTTAGGAAGCACAACGTTGTTAAGTTTGGCAAGGGACGATTTCTGCTGCGCTGGTACCGGCAAGGCAATGGTTGTCTATTTCCGGTTTACAGGAGTTTCCGTGACTCTGAAAGTCATTTCACGAATAATATTAGAAAGATTAAACAATTTCAGTAAAATATTTAAATGAAGTTTTTTCTCTAACTAGCCTAGATAAATTATGTTACCTCCACTAATTTTATTAGCCTCCTAACCAACCACCTACAGCGCAATTAGCGGCAGAAATGTCCCCATCACCAAACTTGTTCATAATAAATTCGATTATCTTCCTAGCCTGGAGTATACATAGGACCTAACCTTACCACCAGGCAGCCACTCGCCCGTGGGTAGGCTACCAGTGTTATGCGTCCTGCCGAATTTTTCACGACATTAAAAAATGTCCGACTTTTTAACCACGTCTAATATTGCATATTATTTAAATTCCTCTTGTGTATACTTTTATTATTTATTTGATTCGTAAAATAATTTAGACCTATGCATTCAAGTTTATGCTATAAGCACTTAATTTTCATATTTTATTTTAACTGGTTACATAAATATTTTTTTGTTTCCTGTTGAAGATCGTTTGCGTGAAATCCTCATGATTTTAGACAACACTGAAAACTGATTAAACATATAAGTATTGTCTTACAATTTAATTAATTTACACGTGAGGAAAATATTCAGCGGTTTTTTTTGTCTCATTATAATGCCCTCCACGTGAGCAGTGTTTTTTTTGTCGTCAGTGTGTGGTAACTGTGCCAGCGAGGGACTTGCCTCGTGGTACTGTAGACTACGAGTGACGCCAGGCGGCGGCGTCTCTCAACAATGCCCGACACGTGACGGAGGTATTCTGTATTCCTGGCCTCTCGCCTTGTCCACAGTGCCGCCCGGTAGCTCGCCGTGTCACCGAGGGAAGACGCCAGGGCATGCGGTCGTACATACATACCCCCAGCGTGTTCTGACGTACCACTATTATAGTATTTATACCATATTTTATCCCGCGGCACGCCACCAGGTTATTTTCACCATGGTACTCGGAAATATCTGAATTTTGGTTGTTCGAGAATCACTAGTCACGTTTACTGGTTTATTGAAAATAATTTAAATGACCGTTGATTTGCTTTGACTTATGGTATAAATTAAAACATTTTTAAAAAATTTCAAACTCTTCAAACTTTTTTATTTATTTTTATCTATTTATTTATTTTATTTTATTTTTTTTTGTGATTGCACCACCACCGCACCGTCGGCTGTCATCACCAGAAAGCCTTACCACGGGTAGTTACAAATACCGATGAGAATTCTAGTCATCCCATCGGCATGGGCGTACAGAGTGTTCGTAACCCTGTAGGGAGAGAAAAAGGGGGGGGGGGTAGGGGCCGAAGCCCCTTATTCCAGTGCTGAGTCAGAGAAATTTTAAATTTTTTTTTGGAGCGGGGAAGGGGCCTGGGCCACTCTTAGTTCCCCACTCTCTCACACATAATTTACGTACATCCTCACTAATCCTTAATTTTTTAATTTGGTTTGGTGTGAAGTAAAGGTAGCTAATTTTTTTATGTCAATTATTAAGAAATGTCTAAAATGTGAATAACTAAAACTGAAATAATTTGTTCTTAAAAACTAATAGCTTTCCTAATATTTAGTAACGTAAATCATAGTGATTGGTGACTTTTCGTCAGTGGAAATAAATGTTATTCTGAAATTCGACTGTAAAATCAAATTTCTTAAAAAAAAAGTATAAAGTAAAATGTCACGTTATATTTAACAACACTATGAACAGTGTCAAAACAATGAAACACCAAGTTACATAGATACTATTTGCAAAAATTCGAAATTTTTAATTCAATTTTCAGGGTAATGTTACTCCCGCTATAATTCACTATACAGAAAAATTGAAAACTAATTTCCGACGTACTTTTTTATAGGCAAGCGAAATTATCACATTCCGTCTTGAATAATCGTGTGTGTTTGTGTGTGTGTTTGTGTTAATATACCAGAATTCTTGTAAAATAAAGGTATTTAGTAAGCCTGGTACGTGAATCTCCATCTGGCAACACTGCATAGCCCGGCTATAGAGTGGGGCTGACGACTGCAAACCAGGAACTGGGACGTCCTCGTGTATCCCTCCTTGACGTCTCTGTGTTGACACAACACTCCTCTCCGCTGTTTTTATCCTCTAGTGCCTCAGTCTTACAGTTGTGCATCCTATTCTCACACTTTCCTTGCGCCAGACACTCTTGTACGATCCACATCCGGCCTATGTTTACACCCCCCCCCCCCTCCTTGGTCTCTTTCATGAACTGCACGCCCAAGTCAAGCGACAAGACTGGGCGCGAGTTGTCTGCTTGTATAGTACGCGCGCATCCGTTGAGGTGAATGCGCGTGTTTTACTGCCAAACGGCACTGCTTTGCAAATAAATTTGATAAGTTCTGATGTCTGGGAGAACAAACCGATGTATTTAAGATATGAAAAAAAAACTGCCCCGGGTGAGGATCGAACTCACGACCTTAAGATTATGAGACTTACGCGCTGCCTACTGCGCTACCGAGGCAGGTGAAAGGAAGCGTTTCTCAATATGAAGCCAAACAATAGTCATGTGATCAGGTTTAGTCGATTATGATGATTTATAACCGTCTGAACTGCTATTAAAGGTTTTTAAATGACATGAATAAAAAACTCCATATTTTCTACATGATAAATACATATTAATATTTCCTACATCAACAATCCTTTTTTACACGTATTATATTTATATCACAAAATAATATTAGTTTAATTAGTTGACCGATTGGCGTATCTAAGCATCGTGTTTCGATGTAATGCATCATCTTCGATGGTTTTTTTACTAACTGCCCGGCTGCAGCTTTGCCGGCGTGGAAATTTTTTAAGGAAAAACTGTAACGATAGGATAGCTTATAGTGTTCATGAGATATTACGGATATGGAAAAAAACTGCATTTTACGACTTTTTAGCCCCTAAGAATAACAGTACCTTACCAGGTTTATGAGATATCGAGAATACATTTAACCCATCCCCCCCCCTCCTTAACGGATGCCTACGCCCCGCCGCAAAGCCACCCCTAGTGTCATACTTCACGTAGGGAATTAACTCTTCTGCCAGCTGCTACTAATATGTGCGTATATAATATCACAACAGTTCCTCGTTGCCTCGCCCTACACGGGAACTGAACCTTTCATCAGTGTTCCAAACCACGAAGGTAGTAATATTCTTGAGAAATGCAGGCTCGTTACCAAAGATGTATACATATTATTAGGATGGCAAAAAGTAACAACTTTTAAATTATTTCTCCGCGATCTTGCCTGCTTACTGGTCTTTCTGGAACATGTTACAGCTTTCCACCCCCTATATTATCAAATTCTGAAAAATCATGAAATAGCTTTTTGTGTAATTACGTAAGCTTTATCCCAATAAAAATGATTTCGGTATCCCAGCAGGCTTAAAAGATACAGATAATTAAATAAAACCACGTTTAATTTTTTAAATGCCTTTAGAAGTAGAATAAAAAAATCCTAAAACTACTTTTTAGGGATATGCGTGATCTTCAATCTGAAGCAAAAATCACATAAATGGCATATATATATATATATATATATATATATATATATTAGAGAGAGAGAGAGAGAGAGAGATGAGCAAGAACTTATGTGTTACGTTCGTTATTTCATGATATTGCGAATTAAGTGAAAATCATATTTGCCATTAGTATATATAAGTTTTATTTGCTAGTACATTGTAGCAAATACTAATTCATCAAAATTATCAATTATATATATATATATATATATATATATATATATATATATATATATATATATATATATATATATATATATATGTACAAATAGACTTGTCCCTTCATACTTATAAATCTTTGTGCATGCATGTAATTTTGATGATCTAGTGGATATAATAATTTAAATTATATAGGCGTATATTTTTTAATGGGCAAGGCATGCTGGTGTTTTACCGATCCTACAGGCGGGCTTTATACAGCCTATAATTTTGGCAGTGCCACTCGTTCGTTTGTGCACGTAGCATTGAATTCTAGATATATGTTTACAAAGAAATTATGTAAACGGAATCAGCCAAAATATATGCGTTAAAATGTAGTGATAACTCGCTCTTTCTTCTACAAGCGTCATCAGTATATACACACATTTTAACTGATAATAGTGTAAATTAACCTCACTATATGGTTCAGCTAATGGAGGATTTAAACACGTTTGTGTGAAATGCACACGTACACTTTGTTTTTAATACCAGTAGCAAAAGAATGGATTTACGATACGTAACATCACTTTGATTCGTGTATGAAGCATACACTTGCCTATCCCAAGATGGTCTAGTTACAAAGTCAAAGTGGCCACAATGTTTCTGAATATTAATGGATATTTCACACATAGTTTATTCTTACAGTATTCTGAAAATACAGCCAAAATGTTCACTAACATACCATTGCCCTTTGCTGATATAATACATATGTTGTACGACTGTCATGCAGATACGTACGAATTTCATCTTTTTTTGGGGCAAGGAAAATATCTAAATGTCTGTTTGATGTTATAGTATTTACACCAATGTATCAGACATATAGGCTAACCACTATATACTTTAAATAAATTGTATTTATGTGTCTCTGAAGTTCATAGCAAAAAGAAACAGATTTTACTACTTATTGAAAAGCAAGTTGTAAACAGGTTTTTTTCTCCGTCGGCGTTTTAGTCACTATGGTTATGACCGATAACGACCATAAAGCAGTAGTGTCGACACGCAGAATACAACGTTGCCACATTTTAACTCTCGTGTTTGTGCAGTTCCTACCATAAACTATCGGATTGAAAATATCAATTCATTCCGCTAGCGAAATTATTCCGACATTTTCAAGAATCGAGGTCCTGCTACGACAGCATTTAAAGTTTGCATTAGTTTATTATTTTTCCGGTTATATGTGATGATTTTTGGCATTTCCACGCGTGGAAACAAAGTCACAGCTACATGTCTGCTAAAAATGGTCATTTCTTGCTTATAATAACAAGCACAAATCTCTAGTAAAATAAATACATTCAATTTACTACCAACTCACCAGGTTCACCAACACTAGGACACAAAATTAAAATTCGTTTTTCAGCTTTTCCGCGACGGGAACAAAACAGAAATACTTTATGCTTGAGAATCGCCTCGTAGCCGTAATTTTAGGCGTGTTGACGTAACAGCGTCGACGTTGATTAGCTGGTGAGTTATTTGATTCACATCGCACCCATCGCGTCTCGTCAGTTGCGGTATTGTGCATCCAGCATCGGGCAGGGCCGGATCTAGGGGAAGGGCAAAAAGGGGGGGGGGGAGACTGCCCCGGGTGCCGGATTAGATGCGGCGCTGGTGGTGCCGAAAATGTTTACTTGGGAATGACATGTGTATGAGTGTAAGAAAGATATTATATATATATATAATTTATTTTTGTATTTCTATTAACCATGAACATCATACAATGTTATAAATACAGTATTTATAATTAGAATGCACACTTAAAACACTGCTAATGGTAGCTAGTAAGTAAAGGTTTTATGTGTTTCTACTAAAATTGTATACTGTTATTTACGCGACTGCAAAACAGTGTATGTAAGATACGTTTATTACTGTTGGGTTGATTGGACTGTTGGAAAAAGGGGTGATGGAAACGAGGGGGGGGGGGGAAGAGGGCAAATCACAATTCTTGCCCCGGGCGAAGGAATGCCTAGAAACGTCCCTGTATTAAAGAAAACTAGATGTGACACCCACTAGCTATTTATACTAACGTCACAGTGACCACTCCGAATGCACTCTCACCTGTGAATTTCATACTCTATGCTGGAGGTATAACGTCCCAGATCTTAATACATTGTCTCAGAGAAGAACGGAGTGAGAGTACTTGGTTTAGGTTACTCTAGGCGTGAGAAGTTTAGGCTGCTGCCAGATGGATTCGCGGAATTCACTCGCCTATAACCAAAAGCAATACTTTTTGTAGGCAAAATTAAAGAAAATCATTTTCTGCATTCAAATACTTCTTTTTATACTCTACTGTACCGGAGTTACCTACATAAAAATGATCGTGTAAACTCCCACTTACTCAAGTTTCGCCTTATTAAACATAACTTAAAATACAGGAACCTTGGATATAAAGTTAGTTTATAAATAATAAATAAAAAGAGGGAGAGTGCCTATGTAGCACTGCACCTGACTGCGCTAATGCAGATCTCATTAAATAACATTACTAATACTGCAAAAATTATTAAAATAGACAAATTTATATTTTATGAGAGAAACATTTTATATTTTGACAGTGAAAACATTTTTGCAGAATTTATGATTTGATATTATTTAAAAAGAGCACATTGTCTAATTATTTATTTTTGTGGAAATTAATCCTCGTGTTAAGTCCGGTACATCCATAATTCGGTATAAAATTCCGTACCTAATTCACACACTGCGACAGTGTGTACGGCAACTACGATGGTTCCAGACACAATTCCATACGTATTTCACAGATAGAGCCCGTTCTATATTTCATCGTAGTGTACGTTCATGAGCAATGCACGGTTTCAGCGCATGCGACGTACACAGGTAGGGTTGCCAATATTATTTGAATAGAAATAAAATTCTTGTTTCCTACTGAACAAACTATCATCAGAGTTTACAAAACCTAAATAATACAAGTTTTTTTTTGTACTTATTTGGCAATTACACGCATGTCTTGAATTGTGAAATAGTTTTCGGGTATTTTACAGTTACACTTTATGGAATATAGCAACCCAACATTACAGTTATATTTTTTCTTCTTTATGTATCGAAACATGTTAGTAAACAGTGATAGCGTGTACACAAATACAGGCGTTTTGCGTCATAATTCTGGTATAAAATAGCAATAGACATTTATTAACAGAATTATGTAAGTAATTGAGTAGAGAATTAAGGATAGTGTGTACCGGACTTTAAAGCTACTTCGGAAAACACATTTTAAAACCTACTTCATGAGTTCTCATCGCTGGTACAGTGGGAAGTGTGTAAGAAAACATCAGTAGGGACCCTGTATTTTCGCGAAAACGATTTTATCCCAGTTTGTTTCAGTGCCTTACGTGCACATCTGCAGTTCTGCTTCATGGTTATTGGCAGCGTGTCTGTGTGAAGAGCCGTATATCATTTGACTGAGACAATTACAAAAACTTTCCTGCAACACCGCACGTCTGTGATTTGCCGTTAGAATTCCAAGGCTCGCGACAGTTAAAATATCCAATCGCTGACCACGAAGCAGAACTGCAGGTGTGCACGTAAGGCACGGAAACAAAGTGAGGCAAAATTCTTTTCGCGAAAAACAAGGGTTCCTAAATATCAGTAATATTCGCGAGACAAATTGAACTGTTCTATATTCTTGTAGTCTCCACTCTAAAAAATAGTTTGTAAATTTACCACACGTGCGTATAGGTGTGCTAATAAAGTAGGTATTGTATAATAGTTTCCCAGACATCCATAGCAGCTCTCCTAAAGCTTTTTATAAAACAGTCAAATGTATACTGAAGTTACCAGACTTGTGTTGTAAAAACTGTAAAGGTTTGCATATTTACAAGGCGGAAGTATGGTAACTGTCCCATACTGAGTCTGGGATAATAACTTCCTACACATTTTAGGAATTTTTTTTTACAGTGTCGGCTCTCTCTCTCTCTCGCCGTCATTGGCTACTGCCCTACTTAGTAGTCAGTCCCGCCACACAATAATACAGTAAAGGTTGCAGGTTGTCTTGCAGGTTTGGAACTATTTGACTCAGATATCTTCAAAACATGTCTAATAAACCGTAATACAATTCACAGCAAGCTTAAAAGCAGACAATTGAAAACTTTAGTATTTGGCTTTAACGTTTCACTTACAGATAGCTTTCACTATATAGCTTCTAACAGAGTCGTATACAATAGATTTGGCAAAGCTATCGTCAAGTTTCGTTTTCGATAAACTGAAAACCCAAAGTCAAAGTCAAGATGATCGTTTGCAGAGAACTAAATATAGGTAGATCTGTTATAATGAATAATGTTTATCTGGAAGTATAATTTCATTTTGCTGCTCTAAAAAATTTGATGAAAAATAAATTAGGCGTTTCTTAAATGTACTTGGGAAACACTGCAAATAGCGTTTTTTAAGCTATCTGTAAGTTTCGTCAGAGATGGCGTTGCTGTGTTTCCACAGAGTTTTTTAATGTGGAAAGTATTTTAATAATTGGTTATTTTTTTCGGAATATTTATGTGGTATGCTTTTATGGCAAATATAGGCCTATACTTATTTATAAATCAGTACGTTCGTTTCAAAGAAACACTTCTCAGTTGTTTTCCAACCACAGTTACTTTAAATATTTGTTTATGTTGTATATTGACGAAATACTTAAAATAACGGAAACGTAAAGTCAAAACCTAAATTTTTTTATTGTGTATAGGTCCTAACTGATATGCGCATATTTGAAATTTATTTCGGCAGTGTCGGTCTGGATTTCGCATGTGGAAATCATGCCGGGCGTTGACATTAGTCAGCGGGTTTTCTCAGGGATTTCCTGCTCTCCAGCCCCTTCATTCCGACTCTAATCCATATCTTATACCACAGTCTCACCGATTCCACTTGAATCGTAGCATCTTGAAACCAATACGCGTAATTTTGCTGTCTCTATTCGTTGGGTTGATGCTGGAATCTCAATAGCGTGACAGATGCGGCGCGAATAAATTACTTGTCAGCAAATTAGCGACGAGGCGGACGAACTGATGACACAGAAGCCGCGACACTGATTGGCTGACACGTCTTGTTATTCGCGTCGCTATTGAGATTCAGGCATGACGCGAGGAGAATGCAGGCCGGAAGTGGTGTTGCACCATTACAAGGGCGATGTCTCGACGAGAGAGAGTATAGTCAGCTGTGTTGTTTGACGAGCAGGAGGCTCCTTGCAGCTGATTCACACGGGAAGTCACGTCTTATCCTGACCAAGGTCGTAGAACGGCAGGAAGTCTGTGACGTAAAGTATTGGTTTTCTTCTCCCAGCACAAGATATTGTGCTGCTACTGCGCCCGGCCCGTGTGGATAATCCATCTTTATGAGATGTTTTTAACATTTTAAGAAGGCAGAGTGCCATAAAGTGGGATTACTTTGCACCACTTTATTAATTTAACTACGCATTAATTTATTACGTGCATTTGAGGCTCAGAGCGACCGAGCTTTAAGAGGGCGTGGTACATTATTCAACGCTAAAAGCGTTAATATATAACTGTAGGTTTCATGAAGACAATTTGCGAAAATTAAACAATAGGAACCCTAGATAATAGTTTTAGCCAACTTTTCAAACGAAATTGTTTCCAGTGTTACGAATTAGTAATTCTGGTTAAATATTTACTCATAAAATTGCTAAATACTATTATCAAAGTTTGTCTTTCAGTATTTTTATCCATATTGGCTTCGGAAGATACGTAGAAATCAATTGATGTTTTCGGCGTTTACTTATCTACCAGGGCCGCCTACCCGCGCGTGAGAGGCTCAAAAGCGACGGAGCTGTAAGGTCGGCCTTGAAGTGCGCATCAAATGCCGCATCGCCTCAACGAGCCAAGCGCTGAACTAGCGTGCAAGCTTTCTGCCGAACGGTTTTTACCATGGGACACTAAGCGGTGACTATATAATATTACTGGTGGAAAGCCTGCAACTAAGATCAGTGCAGGTCGCAACCTGAGTTTCACATACATCCGGTTAGTACATTTTGAAGTACGGCAGTCTGAAAAGGCCGTTTGTAGCCATGTTGGAGGGCTTAGAAACAGTGTTTTTAATTAGCGTGGCGTCTTAACTACGAGGTTTCGACCTTGTCTGAAGTTTCTTTTCTTTTCGTAGGTTGGCACAATGGGCACGTGGAGAATAATTTCGTAGAAAAAACCTGTTTACGAACACATTGCAACGCATTTGAAGCGTGGGGTAGGCGGCCGTGTTAAGGGAGAATTCGATGCGCACGTCATATGTCGCACAACGAGCCGAGTGTTGAACTAACGTGCAGCATTCTCGCCGATCAGGTTTTACTATGGGACCGTACGCAAGCGGTGACCTTTATCTTTATTGGTGGAAAGTCTGTTGCAAGGTTCAGTGCACGATTATGAGATTCGCGTACATCCGGCCGGTTAGTAGGCTACATTTTGAAGTACGGCCGTTTTTAGCTATGTTGGAGGGCGTAGTAACATTGTTTTTAATGAGCATGGAGTTTTAACAATGACATTACGTCCGGGTGCTAAGTATATTTTTTTATTTTCGTACGTTGGCACAATGATCAAATGCGGAATAATTTCGTAAACAACGCGTCTGTCCGTAGTATACAACGTATTTGCAGCGCGTGGTAGGGCGTCGCCCTTAAGTATAGTTAATTGTTAGTCTTAAAGCTGTGAATGTACAACTCTTCATAAATTTAAAAGGCTGTAAAGCAATACTTAAAAACAAAATATGTGGCGCAAAGTTATCCTGAATTCGGGGAAAGCAACCCCGCTTTACGTTATACAAATTACCGCTTAAAATGTTTGTTATAGTTTGGAAATAAGAAAAACAAACAAAAAAAATGCCGTGCTAAAACAATGTTTCGCCAACTTTGTGAAAAAAAAAAAAATATGCTGCCGCAGTGTGATGTTTTCGTGGTGAAATGTTTTGCAACAGCGTAATTTTGTAACTGTGTTTTCGGCATGAGAAATTACGCTACTAGAATACATTTCAGTAGCGAAATTCTGCTGAATTATAACATTTAAACTAAATTACTGATATTTATTGCTAAGTGAATGTTCTTTTTTTAAGAGCGCGTCGCACATTAAATAACACAAGAAACGTTTATTAAAGTTTGTTGGCATTTTTGAGTCGGTATGGTAAATAAGAAGAGCAATTCTATGAAACCGGTTTTTTCTTCAACTATTCGTGCTTATCGGACACGGACGACAACGAGTTTGCTTGGGGGAGCTTGTTCTTGCTACAATGGAAATAAACTACGTCGACATAATTCAAGGATTGACCGCTAAACACATATTTGCGCTGCTCGCAGTGCGTTAATGAACTTTTGAAGCCGTGAAGTCATGGTTACTTTATATCTTTTAACTTTTCAGCCGCATTATGTCGCCACATCACTTGTTAATTGAACATAGCACTGTTTATAAATGAAGTCAATATTCCGCCGTACAGTACTCAAAACCTAGCGTCTAAGTCCATAATACAACATATTTTTCAATTATTATTCAAGACAAGGATGTTTCCAGAAGTACTAACTTCGCCTTGAGCAGCGTATAGAAGCTGTGAGCTGCCAGGCGAGGTCAGGTTGTGTCTGACAGTTGTCTGTAGTCGTGACAGCCTCCCACGTGGACGTCTCGTCGGACCGAACCACGAGACACGACCCGGACTCAGGTTATCTTGTAAGACGTCCCACGCCGTCAGCAACCAGTTGTTGCGAACCTAGTCGTATCACGCAATTGACTGAATTATTAATAAAACGCTGTTTTTAATCTTTGTTAAGGACGACGCCTAACTGCGCGTCAGAGGCTCGGAAGTGACGGGGCTGCAAGAACAACCTAGAAGCTCTCGTCAAATGCCGCATAGCGACGAGCGAAGCGTTGAACTAGCGTGGAAGATTCCCGCAGATCCATTTTTACTATGGGACTTAAAGCGGCGACCAGATAATTTTATTGGTTGGAATCATGTATGTAACAAAGTTCACTGCACAATTAAATTCTGAGTTTCACGTGCATCTGAATAGTACGTTTTAAAATACGGCCGTCTATAAAGGCCATTTTACCTAGTTGGAGTGCTTGGAAACACTGCTCTTAATTAGCACGGTGTCTTAAGGCCATGATCTCTCATTTATTAAAAATAATTGCAAATAACTCAAATATTTTTTAACCAAATGCTTTGAAAAAAATTTGAGACTGTGTACAGTCATACGATACACAATTTTGCCATAGAGATTTTTTTAAAATAATGTACCGTTTGCTAACAAAAAATATTTTGCTTCATTTTGGCTTATTTTGACAACAAAATATGTGCTACTTCTGGGGCAAAAATCTGAAAATGTGTTTGGTGTATTGCAACAGAAAAATTCAGATACAAACGATGATATATAAGTGTTAAAACTGCCAGAATAATTTTTGATATATGTATTAATTTGCGTTTAAAAAAATATTTTCGGAACCACTGAAAAACTAAGGAGTAAGACCTTAATAATGGCATTACGTGTTTGTTCGAAATTTGTTTTCTTTTTGTACATTGGCATAATGGGCACATGTGGAATAGTTTAGTTGAAAAAAAAATATTTCTCTGTACAGTACAACTCGTTTGTGAAGCGCGGTGGTAGACGGCACCCTTAATTGGTCGTTTTTGGCTCTTTCGCCTTCATAATGAAGTGTTAGAAAAACAGAATGATTCAACTGTCATTTCTAAACAGAAACGTATCCGTAAACTGCCGGAAAAAAGTTGTTAGATGTCAGACATTCGACTGTTGGTTAGATAGGCGTAACATAAAACTCGCCGTTTACGCATATTGCAGATCTGCCAGTAGCGAGACGACACCAAGCCAACTTGCACATAATTGCCTGTAGTGAGCATAGCTATGCAGCTGTTTATCCAAAGTTATGCACTTGTTACAGTTGACAGTATTACTGCGGAAAATTGAGTGTTATACAACTTCTCGTATTTGAAGAATATGTTTTGACAATTCTAAGAAAGGTAGCTCTAATGTTATGGTTTTGCAAACGTATTGTTCTTCCACAGCTGTTCTGACGCTGGTCGCCGTGCTGTTTGAAATGCCAGACGTTGATATTTACCATAGAAAGGTCCATGCGCTCGCCCAGCTATAGCAAGGTGCTTCAAAGACTGCGCAGAATGAAGTCCGGGGTGATTTTATCTAGGAAAGATTTGTTTTTCCCGCAGCTGCAATGACCCGTGACTTGCAATAAAACCAAGTTTCATACAATTATGTTTAGCGCAGTGTACTTTGGAACACAGCTGGCCTTCGTAACTGTGTCGGAAATTAAGGCCTGTCGCCTACCTGTATCATTTACCTGTGTCTTGATGGATGGAAGCAAGAGGAGATAAGAGTAATACCAGCTCTTAAAGAACAGTAGTGCCGCCATTTTTGACTATGTATTTTACATCATTTGATATAACTTATATTTAGAGATAGGAAAATTTCGTGAATTCAATGACTCGCGTGCTAGAATCCATTGTCCTATACATACTGAAGCGCCGACGATTTGTTCGCTAGCTGCTGCTCAGTGAAACAGCAGACAATGAACGAATATACGGAGCTTGAGTATGCATAGGACAATGGATTCTAGCATGCGGGGCATTGAATTAGCAAAATTTTCCTATCTCTAGTTATATTGTTTCGTAACAAAAATAAAAGAAAAACGTAACTTTCTTCGAACACGAAATGATGCAGTTCATATACTAGATACTAAGTTATATCTAGGGTGCATATACTCTAAAGGCAACGGGAACCTGGTGAACGAAATTTTCTTCGGTGCTGTTGGCACAGTTGCGATTCATCCTTCCAGACCAGGGGCGTCATTTCAGGTTTTTCCAGGGGGGGGGGCAAGATTTTGTTTTCTGACGATACTGACCTTGTTGCATCTTTTTTATTAATTAAGCATGTATAAATTAGATACTTTAATAATAAAACTTCAGTTTTATGTCCTTAAGTTAGCATTATTTACATTTAAAAATACAAAAAATACATTTATACACAAAATTTCCAAATCCAGGGGGGGGGGCATTTGCCCCCCCCCTGTAGACCCAAATGACGCCCCTGTTCCAGACGTGGGATACTCTAAGCAGTGATGTTACTTCGATTCTTGCGATGGGGACAAGTTAGAAACTAAATAAGTGTTTTGGACACACGCCGTTGCAGCAAATTGTGTGTCACAGAAAACCAGAGGATACACACAAACAAACAGACAAGTAAACAAACAAAAGGTAGGTCGCAAGGAGACCATTCTGTTCGTCTGTTGTTTTTTTTCTACTGTCCAGTTACTGTGTTATTTACATTTGTTCGCTTTCCTCAAGGTGTCTTGTGTTTCTGCTGTGTCGTCTACATCCAGTTTTGTTGTCGTTCGATTGTGTTGTATGTTTGTTGTAATTATATTTATTTTTTGTGTGTTGTTTCGAACATACTGACGTAATTCCTTTTGTGGAATAATCTGAGTTATTTATTTATTTTTCCTTGGTTTATTTTTTGGTGCTTGTGTGCTCGTTTGTGTTAATTTATTTTCTTGTAGCTCATTCACTGAATTCCTTGTTTAATTGTATGTGTTTACCTATGTTTGCCGGTTGCATGCAAAGTAATTTTGTTTGTTTACTTGTCTGTTTGTTTGTGTGTATCCTCTGATTTTCTGTGACACACCATTTGCTGCAATGGCGTATGACCACACTACTTCTTTAGTTTCTAACTCTGAGCAGTGAGTTGTGTTACTTGATCTACAACGTGTGCGGAATGGCATGACGATAGGATAGTGTTGTAGTACTGTACATTACCTGCCACCATTACTGTAGCCATCTGTTAGTAGAACTACTCAAACCACGGCCGTAAACCGCGTAGACTTCGGCCTATTTTAAAGACACATGCAACGGTTTATACAGTTTGATTAACGAGATGTCACCACCACACATATAACTTACTTCTAGAGATAGCGGGAAAAAGCAAGAAACCTTTGTGCCACTGTATTTTGCAAAACAGTGTAGCTGCTTGCGCCATGTGTGATTGCAGGTGGTTATGTACCTTAGTAGTTGAAATGCGAATCACCGGTAATTATCATAACATCTGAAGAAAAATAAGAGCCCAGAAAATGCAGTCTTTACAAGGTTTAGATACACACAGTAGACTTCGACCTTGAATATCTCAATTCAAGTGAACTGTGAGTTGGTTCCTTTTTGCATAACTCCGTCCAAGCTGCGTGCCGCGCCGAAGTTATCATTGGCACAGTTAGAAGGGAACACCCCAGTATCGAAAGAAGACCGTCAGTTATGGACATGTTACATTGAAACCTAGCAAACAATCAACATTTCCCGCGATAAATCATCATCTCTATTTATTTCTCATATAATTTGGAGCAAAACATGTTATGTACATACGGGTCACGTCCTCAGTATTTGCAGAGCAATACTATAGTTGAGCATCAAATTTGCAGATAAATCCACATTTTAGCGTTTCTTGAATTCTTGTCAGTTAACTAGAGGTAGCAGTACCACTACCGATTATTATTTAACCAGGGACCCACATGTATATGACGTTGTTTCTTCTAAACGATGTAAGCAATAAACCCTGTGTGTGGTGGTACTTCCTCATGAGTCGTTTTGTGTGTTTAAGGCCATGTTGGAGCCGAAAATAAATCCGAACCAAAACGTTCTCATGACGGTGGATGTTTTTAAAAGGAAGTCACCTGCAGTTTGTTTCCAGACGTCGCGGCAATGCACAAACGCACAACCCTCCCTCTCCACGCCTCGACAGCAGCACGGGCCATATTTAACACCACCAGGGGACAGGGGGAGCATTTACTTTGTCCTGGAATGTATGTAGTCAGTGGAGCAGCGTGTGTATGCAGAGGGGAGTTCTTGTTTAAAATACTGCCGTGTTCTGGGCAGTGTCGCTGCCGTTTCTGCTTTCATAACAGCTCCACGCTACCTGGTGGTTCTGATCCATCCTTGCTGCGGCTTGTTTGTGTTGGACGAGTCTCGTCGTGCCGCCAGCCAAGTCCCTGTACCACGTGCAGTCGTACAGCGCCACTTACATAGTACGTGTGTACACAAGTGGTGATACGTCACCTAACACCTGAGTGCTGGGTATGTTCACGTAGTCGCCCAACCCACGTACTTCAGCAGTTATGTACTTACATTTTTATCCGTGCGACTCTTGAAGACTCCATGGACGTCCGTATATCTGGACTGTGGTCGGAGGATTAGTTAATTCTGAATTTTAGGGTGAGTGGGCGAGATATTTTGGTCAGCGCTCAACATCGAGGTATTAAGCACTGGTGAAGGATGACAGGTGAGGTATGGAACAGCGCCGGAATGAATAGGCAGAAGAAACGGGAGATCCCCGAGAAAACCCGATCGTGCGGCACGATTCCCACATGCGAAAATCCGGGAAGCAATCCCGCCGGGAATCGAACCCGAATCGCCTTGTTAAATTTTGGGTCTATTTAGTTTTTATTCACACGATGTCGCGTAGTACCTTCGTCGAAAATCAGCAAAAAAACGTATTATTTCCATGACTATTACTGTCCATTACACATTATTCGTTACTCATTTTAAACTTAGCACTTACCAAAACGTACAATAATTAATAAAAATGTATTTATTGGGGCTATAGAAGTTGGTAATGTTTTAAGAGTTGTGAAATGTTTCCACTAATTTTTAGTTGCAGGGAAGCTTTCATATTAAAAATAGTAAAGATGGAGGCATAATGGCTCACGCAAACTTATAAGCAGTGCTCAGTTAATGCTGAACAGCCTATAAATATTTAAATTGTATTCTGTGAGGCGCAGAGTTTCCTTACAGTTCACAATAGTCTTATTATCAACACTGGAAGTTATGTAGGTACAAACAGCGTGGATAGTTCACATTAGTAGGCGGTCATAGATGACCATGTTTCAACACCTGGTTTCTGACCTAGAGCAAAAAAAATAACAGTCAGCCATTATACCTTTCAAAAAGGCCTTTATTTAAAAATGTACACTGAAAAAAATACTTATTAGTCACCACTAAATATTTTGTCATAATGGACCTTACAAAATTTTTTTGTAGTGACCACAAACAATTTTGCTATCCCAAATAAAGTTTTGCAGTGACTACAAAATATTTGTAACCGCCACAAAATTATTTCGTGAGGTCCATATTGACGAAACATTTTGTAGTCACCACAAAACAGTTTTTTTTCTGTGTACTACTTCAAAGCACACGTGTGTGTGTGTGTGTGATTCACGTGCATGCAAATACACACACGTATATTTAACTAAGAACTTTCGTAGAGCCAAATACTTGCGCCTTAACCACAGTTACGTGAAGATCACCGTTTAGAATACGACGATTTCCTATGTTATAATGTATATTTGGAACTAACTTCAGTTAGTGTACAATTAGCAGTTAATGTCCAACACTCGTAACAACATAATATTGGAAAATGTGTTGACTACAAGTGGGTATATTTTGAAGTTAAGAGTTGGTGTACCTGGCGCGTGAGACGTGCTGTAGCGTATACGGGAAGAATTTTTCTTGTATAAATATTAAAAAGTTTTGCAATGCGTTTATCTACGAAAAGAAGACACACTTCAAACTGTGTCCCTACGATTTTTAAAATGCCATCCGGTAATTCAAACCATGATTTCCAAGGTCGTCAAAAGGGCTAAAAATAACTTTTTCACGTTGCTGTAGCTGAGATCAACCGTAATTGTGAAACAAAATGATAGAAACCTTCATTGAACTTTACCACATACTTTTCACAAATAAAATTATAGGGTCATCGCTTGAAGCCCCATTGAAAAACAGTTTCTAGGAAAACACTTCACACTAGTTTAGTCTTTCGCGCCTAGAGGCGATGAGGTGATTGACGGACGTGTTATATTCGACTTGTAACCATCCCGTTTCCGTGCCTCGAACGTAAAAAAAAAAAAAAAAAGCTGGCAGCTGGCGTCCACTAATTCAAGGGATACGGTAAAGGTACGATGTCGAGCGAACGACTGAAATACTCAGTCGTCTATAGATTCCTAACTATTCATCATAATTCGATTACCATAATTCGATGAGACTTTTTGTCGAGTATATGTGTTATTAGTGAACGTGTTATTTACACAGCACTTGGCGGTAGAATGCTTTGCATAAAAACGGAAAAGTTCAATTTTTATTATAATTTTTAATTTTATAATATCCAGGTCTATATAATAGTTGAATCTAAAATATAATCGCATTTTGATTTAAAAATAGTTTTACTATCCGAAAACCTCTCATGTAGAAGTTTACAGATGTTAAAATCATTATTCATAACATAATTGTTTACTTTAGCGTGAACAACATGTACCAACCTTGCTGACAGAGATAATGAGGTGAAGATATATCGGGTATATCGTTTTTGTTCCTATACGCGCTCTATTCATATGGTGGCAGCTTGTGTTTCTCCTTCTGTTCGTTGGCTTGTAATACATTGTCTTTTCAGCCGGTCAGCGCTGTGTAACCACCAATTGGTTATTTAATGCGTGTTGTTCCAAGACAAAAACAATATATTTTTGTGTATGCTCAAAAATACTTTTCTATGTTGTATAATATTGGTATTTGCTACTAAAAATACAAATTAACGTTCCTTGAGCTTGTAGATAGTAAAATGTCATGGGAACTATTTTCTGGCGCAATTATAATATGAAGATTCTAGCCGGCTTAAACGCCTGACTGACGTTAATTATACTACTGGTTAGGAACGTTTATGTCATTCTTGCCGCCAAAAACGTAATTAGCGGCTGTTATTTTCCTTTGTCAAACTCGTCCACAAGAAGATGCTACGTATTACCATAACATTGACCTTACTCTGACCTAGTCATCGGCAACGTTGTTCTCTGCTGCCACCTTATAAGGCTGTTAAAAGTCACGCGTTGGAGTGAGATATTTTGGTCAGCGTTCAACATCGAGGTCTTTAGCACTGGTGAGAGGTGACATGAGGAGCGCCGGAATGAGGTGGTGGAGGAAATGAGATATCCCCGAGAAAACCCGCCGACCAGCGGCATCGTCCGGCATGATGCCTACATGCGAAAATCCGAGGACCGACCCCGCCGGGAATCGAACCCGGATCGCCTTGGTGGTAGGCGAATGGTCTAACCACTCGGTCACGGCGGCCTCTTCACGTGTCTAGGTTTGCTTAGTCAGGTGACCAGTTTTTGTCTAAACGCTTGCGTGCAATTCAAGGTATTTAAAATGGCGGTGATTCTAAACATAAACGTGTATATTTTTTAAATGTTTCAAATGTAATACTAAATGCAACGACAGCACCTGAGCTCGAGAAGCCGCTCTCGTGACGCTTGAAAACTTCACACGGGTTATTGTTTGCACGCCAGAAGAAGAAATGTCGTACGGACTCTACCCTCATGTCTTGTTAGAACCGTCTATGATGGATGAGGTCATGCACCGCTGCACACCACCTCCTTGACCTGACGCGTGCGCATCTCGGCCAGGTGACGGCAGGTCGCGCCGATAAAGGTCACATTGTGAGGTGCTTTACGGCGCGTGGAGGATGTCCGCCCGTTAGTTACGCCTTGTTGCACTCCGTTCATCGACGTGACACAACCACGGTCTGAGAAGCTTGGTAGGTAGAACGTGTCTTCGCCGGCCACAAGGTCCCCAGGTTCGGACACACGGGAAACAGGGGGAGAATTGGCCATGGCCTGTAGCTAGAGACCGGGATAGTTTGTGGTTTCACTGACCTGTGGGGTAAGCGACACGAATATCTATGTACTCGAGCAGACATGCCTGCTGACTGGTACAATAACACACCATGTTTGATCCCGCATTTCGTTACTTCTGATTGGCTCAGCGCTCTTCAAAAGGTGTCAAATGAACCAAGAGCCAATTGTGAAAATGACACGAACTTACAGATATTTTAATTATGGCTTCCGGCCGAAAGAAAACGCACACCTGTCAGATCCCTAACTATAGTAAGGAACCTTCCGAGAATTCAATGGAAAACATATCTCAGGATGGCCGAACCGGGAATCGAACTCTTATCTTTCCGAATGCGACATCTGTGATTTTGCGGTTGTTACGCCTCTCTCGTTACTGTTTTAGAAGTTCAGGTCTTTATACAAGGCATGTCTTGACTATAGGCTTCTCATCGTAAAATGAACACTTTTAAAATTCCGCCAAGAAGGAACAGATTTTACTGAAGTATAGTCAAATACCATATACCGAGAGTCGGCCGTCTTACGTACTCTGTTTGCACAGTTCATCCACCCTGACTTTGAAGTTCTTGCTTCCATAGGTGCTTGCTTATTTATCTCGATACTTGGACGAGGTTCGAGTCGAAACCTACCCTTATTGACGTCACCATTTCGAAGACCTTTGCCTTCGTGGGCATCACCTTATGACGACGACTTTCCGAATCAACCTTGGCGTTGGCTTTATGCGTTGAAATGTTTATTTTTGTTCAGTTATACATTTCACATTTTTAATAGTACAATAATTTTTGTTATGGTCTGTGCGATTAAGCTGTGACCACTGCGATTGTTTCAAAACATGTCAATAAAATTGCCTGTTTGAGAAAAGATCCCTAAATAGTGAAGAACATCACTTCAAGATGGCGCAGTATCGCGGCAAGTACGCAGCAGTCGGTACATAGTATATGCATGCAATACATTATGTGTAAACATGTTGCGTATCACGAAACAAATCACACGTCGTAGACTTGACCGCCTTTTGATTTGCAACCTGTGATACACGCGCGTAGAGGCAGCTGCGTACTCTCCGAGTTAGAGCTTAGTAGTTGATTACAGAGTAGTTAAATGAGTTTTTGTGTTTATTTCTGCTCAGAAATGCTGTATTTACAGTTTGGTTGGAGAGTTCAGAAAACTTGTAGGTAATGCAATTTGCTTTAGTTGAAATATAGGTGAATGTCCCATAACGTAGTAGACAATCATACTTGAAATCTCGATGTATGTTAAAATCTTAAGGACGCTGCCTACCCTAAAGAAACATAGGGACTGACATGATAAATTAATTCGGTAAGACTTAGTACCTGTGGAACATACCACAATGGTCTTTTTAATTATAATATTAGTTTAGACGTACGATACATGAAATATACTAAATATAAGTCAGCTTACTAAGTAATATACGAGTACCCAGTTTAATGAAATTAAGGAAAAACTTTTCTGAGATGTCTTTCAGTCGTAAAGATACAAAATAGCCACCGTTTTCAATATATTATAAAAGGATGAACGAGATAAGCAAGTCAAATCAGTTTTACTTGTAGTACGTGTACCAATTTTAATGAACTTCCTGAAAATATTACTTAGATAAGCCATATTATGCTAAAAATATAAAAAAGCCGCTATTTTGAAAATACGAACATTGGGTGAACAAAATACACAATATTCAAGTCAGCTTTGTTTGTAGTATATGTGTACTAAATTTGGTGATATTCTGAAAAATATTTCCTAAGATATGTGATACTACGCTAAAACATAAAAATGACCGCTATTTTGAAAATATGCACAAAGGATGAACAAAATACAGAATGTTTATGTTAGCTTTGTATATAGTGTATGGGTACCCAGTTTGGTGAAATTTAACAAATATTTCGTAACCTATACTATGCTAAAAATATGAAAATGACCGCCATTTTGAAAATGTCAAAACAGGATGCAAGAAATACACAAAAGTCAAGTCAGCTTTGTATGTAGGATATGTGTAAGTTTGATGGAATTCTAAAATACGTTTCCTTAGTATCTAGCTTAAAAATGTTAAAATGGCTGCCATTTTGAAAATATGAACAGGGCGTAAACGAAACATATAAAAGTCAAGTCACATTACAGAGTACTATATGTGTACTAAGTTTGATGGCATTCGGTCCACTGGTTCTAAAGATTTTAAGGGACACACACACGCGCGCTCATGGCACACATACACAGAGACAGAAAGATGATCTCATTAGCAAACTTCCTTTACCTTCGGGAAGTAGGCTAAATATCAATAACAACTTTTGCAAGGAAGTATATTTGTGACAGCAGTTTATTTGAAAGGGAATACATAATAATAATATTAAGAAGAAGAAGAAGAAGAAGAAGAAGAAGAAGAAGAAGAAGAAGAAGAAGAAGACGAAATGACAATTCTTGGAAATACGTTATAGCAAATTTGCGAAGAATTTTTTCCCAGAGCGATGTGTTTGTTGTGAACCAGTCGGTACGCCGAACTTTAAAACTTTTAATTTTCATCGGAAAAAAAATGCCAAAGTAAAATGCGTCAACATTGAGTGTTGTCTGTAAAAAATATGCCAAAGCAAAATGCGTCACTTTTGCAAATTTTTGCTCATAAAGTTGCAAATTTTTGCTCATAAAGTTGCAAATTTTTGCTCATAAATTTGCAAAGTTCTGTACTAGAATTTATATTTTATTTTTATTTCCAAACCGACTTTCAAAAACTCGTATGTTTTAATTAATATTTGTGATATAGTATATATTTGTGTTCCACGCTTGTTTTACACGCCTTGACACGTTGCCAGCCCTGGCTGAACAGCAGAGTTCAAGGACCACCGGTATATCCTAAAATCCAAATTCGTATAACGGTCACGTTTTTCTTGCGGCATTTCAGTGAAACGCATTTTCGCTTTCTACCAAATTAGCGACGATGTATATTTTTTCCCCCCTCTCGGCCAACACGTTTTTAATGTGTAAAGTAAAGGAAGGCTCGCGGTCGTGAGCGGACGTGTTAGTTGATATGTTCCCCGGCGACGAGAAAGTGTCGCATAATCATGGCGATGTGATGGCGGCTTGCTTTACGAGCCACGCACGTGAGTAGTCTTGTTTACCGGGCCGGGGTGCCGCGGGTCGAAGGAGTGCCGCTACACAGGAATGTAGATGGAAGTGTTTATTTTTTACTAGCTCGCCGGGCACAGTGTAGACAATACGGCGGCGAGGTGCTTGGTGGGGGCCGGGATGTGGGGTGTATTAATAGCGGTGAAAACACGGAGTGCGACTGCGACTAATGATGAGGTGTAATTTATGCGAGTCCCGCTCAGAGACCTTGGTGGGTCATCAGCGCTGCCTTCGTCTCTTACGTACGCTCCGACAAACCCCGGCACGACTGTCACGCGATAACTTCGCATTTCCTCTACACTCCTGTTATCTCAGACAACGTGTTACTTAGTTTTTGAGAAGTAAAATGTACGTCAACAAGGTGGCAGTCTGCTCAGGCTTCGGCCAGTACAAGATCATACGAAAACTACTCAACTCACATGAGTGATGCTATCTGCTTAGGAATAGAATGTATTATACGTTACACGTGTTTATAATCCACTTCAGGTTCACAACTGATGAATAAACCTATTTTCTAGCTGCCGAAAATTGTGGAAATGGTCATTGGCGGCGGGTGGGTTGTTGCCAGGTAGGGCACAAGTTGCAGAGATCTGTGTGTGTGTGTCTATATATATATGCGCTAGTTGACTATAGACACTGACACGCTGGTATGTAGGTGCCGCTTATTTTTTTTGCCCCACTTTGTTTCATTGTCTTACGTGCACACCTGCAGCTCAATTTTATGATTATTGGCAGAGTGTTTTCGTGCAGAGTCGTTATTCATTTGACTGTGCTAATCAGTACACGGACAACTGCCACACATCACGTCTGTGATTTGCGGGTTTAACCTCCTCACGTTGTATGTTACGGCATCCAATCACTGATCAGAAAGCAGAGATGCAGGTGTGCACGTAAGACACTGAAACAAAGTGATGCAAAATTCTTTTCGCGAAAACTATCGGGCCCTAGTCATTGATGCACGGCCTCGCGTTCACAGGAGTGTACAGTTCTCTGCAACTTTCGCCCTCCGTGGCAACAACCATCGAGCCGCCACTGGAAATGGGTGTTTTTGTGGTACTTTTTAGGTGTGAAAATTTTGACGCAGAATATTTTAAAAGGAATAGGCGTGTTCAGTATGCCTTCACCTTAAATATTTGGCTGTAAAATGATAGTAACACAAATGTCTGTCTCGTACAAGTGAGTTGTCGGCGAGAGGACTGCGTGCCAGTTCAGTGCCTTGCGTCTAGAGATATTTTATTGTCTAACACAATTAACTGCTCAGAAATTAACGTGATAGTTGAGTATGATGAAATAATACATTTATCCGAAGTGGCGACAATCCCTCCCCTTTAATAACACTGCACTATCATTCGGAAGGTTCTAAACTCGATTCAGTGTGCGGTCATTCTGATTCCGGTTCTCCAGTGATTTCAGAAATCACTTCGGACGAATTCTGAATTTCCTATAGTACGGTCCTTATAACTCGATTCTGATTTTTTTAATATATATTTAAAAATACTGTGTGCAGGCGGAGAACTGTTTGTTAGGCTGGGAAGTTACAGTAAACACAAAATTTATGGCGCCTTGCGCCGACGTCAGTACAACACACAGTATTGCTAATTCTTGTTTATAGGTCGTTCGGAATAAAGTGAGCGCTGAAAATTTAACTTTTGAAAAATATCACTAGCCGTTACTGCATATAATTGTACATTAACTGTAGTTGCCTTATTGCTTGTATGGTTGGCAGTGAAATTACGCAATATTGATCCATGTATTCCATGTAAATTCAGCAGTACCAAAACAAAGTCATCGAAATTAACATAATTTTATTTTATATAGTTAATGAGCATTTTTTTTATCAAACTATATCGATTCATACTGACTGCACAATTTATCTGACACGCGCAAACTTCAAGGGACGTGTCCAGAGAGGTTAGATATTTCCCGTCGGTAGCCGTTACGCGCGGAAATATACAAATTGGCTGAAAATAGAACTTTAGCAGAACTTTTTTTCGAGTGCTCACTTTATTCTGAACCGCATATGGAATATTTGCCGAATCTTCTCTTAAAACAGTTATATTACAGCCAATTAAAAAATACAAAAATCATTAAAAAATTTATATAGAGGTATGATAAAAAATATTATGCTTTAAAAGTTAGTAAAATTGAAAATAAAATTAAAGTAATAATGTAGTTTTGTTTTTATGCCGGGTGTATTTTCTTTATTTTAGTGGCAAACTTAAATGATTTTGAACTTTTACATGTAAAAATCATATTTATAAAACGGTATTACACTCCGCTAGAATTTCACTGCCGACTAATATGAAAATTGTACCGCTCCCTATTAAAATCCGCTATATTTAGCGGAAACTAAGCAAAGTTGGCAAGAGTGGCAACATGGCACTGGCGGGTCCTCCCTCGCACCCACACGTGGCACGCTATGTCCGTGGCGCACGTTCAGAAAGGCGGTGCCCACGCACGTACGTACACAAACGCGGCGCCATATCCCGCTATCGTTTCATCTGCGACTTCCGCGGCCGCGGGCCAGCGCGTAACGAACGCAAGGGCGCCCTGCAATCTGCATATTAAAAACTTCATTACGTGGCGGCGGCTGGCGGTGAGGAATCGGGCCGGTGAGAGGGCCGACATGTTTATAGCTCACTGGGGAGGGAAGCTGCTCTGTTGTAGAGTAGCGTCCCACAGCACGCGGGTCATTTTTTACCCGACACCTTTCCAGCCCTGTCAGACACTGCCTTGCTAGTGGTAACACTGGGGGCTGTGTAGTCAGGCAGAGCTTACCACTCCCGCCCACGCCGCTGTTTACACTTCCTCACAGTTCTCTTAGTGAACGTTGTAAACGTACAGTGGTTGCCTGAGGAGTACTGCACCTTCTGACTCAACAATATACACAGCTCCTTAACAAATATTAACGAAACCATACAAATTGTCAAACAACTACCGTTTAAAATGGGTATCAAGCACGGATGATAAAATATATACCCGTAACTTCACGTAAAAATCTTAACAAATGTTTTAAAATTGGTAAAAGATACTTAGCTTGGAAAGCATAAAAAGCTAGTGAATAAAATTTTTGATTATGTATGTAGGTCTACAAACTACTCTTTGTATCATTTCATGTTAACATACCTGATTAACAGTAATAACGGTTCAGTTTGGAACCTGCCAAGATTAGCTTGTACGGTTTGAATTGTTAGTGTTAATTTGATGTTATAATTTATTTGTATATTTACTTTTGTCTCCGCTTAGAGTATTTAGTTTGAACAATATTCACTTTTATCATGTTGCCACCACTACAGAGCTACGCTTCCGCCTAGTAATTATGTTCGTTATAAATGTATTCTCTATAAATTTTATTAGGCCTACACCAATTACTCATTACTGTGATTCCATGTACTCACTAAATATAGTAGTGTATAGTGCACCGCCATGTACTGTTCTGTACTTGCAATGAATGTTCTGTACATCATTTCCTAAAACGAACTTTAGTGTTCACTGGAAATTGTTTTCAAATAAAAAGCACTACCAAAATTTTTTGAAATAATTTTTTTTACAGTGCTTCAGCAAGTTATTCAATTCTTTATTTTCTTTGAAATAAAAGCCTTCCTTCAGTTTTGGATGCTTCAGGATCAGCACTTTGAAACTTCTTCAAACTTATCACTCACAACAATGCATATTGTTTGTACGTAAGAAAATGTTAGCAATGTTGTCTATAATATTATTACAACTTATCATGTAAACGTGGTTTAGTATATATTTTTATGGCAGAAATTTCACTTATGTACAGTACATAAAATAAATATTGTCATTGGCGTAAACTATATTACTGATATTTCCGTACATACAGGCATATCAGTTATTGTGATGGATGAGCTTACAGAAGGTTTCGTCGCAAAATGTGTTTCCTGACGCATCCATAACAAAAACACCCCGATTTATTACGGCAAAAATAAATTCTGATATATTTTTCTTACATTTTTAAAACGTAAATGCAAGGAATATCTTTGTAGTTTTACACATTATAAACGTCAATTTTTCATACACAATTTAAATTTAACCGTTTTGGCAATGGTTTTAACAAACATTGTATATTTTACAGTAAGGTACAATCTACCTTAATGTGACTTACTGGATAGGCTGTGTTTGTATGTGTGTGAAGCTCAAAATCGATGGAGCGCTAAGGATGCTGCTGATATCCGTATGTAATGCAGACTCACCTTACGCGAAGACACTCGACTGACGTTTTGGGCTTTTTTATCAACGCTATAATCCATCATTTCGACTGCTTGTACGATAGTTATCATTTTTATACCTATACGAGAGCAGATGTCAGAAAACCGTTGCACACTTTTGATAAAATTGATTTTACTACTCAGTCTATTTTTATAGACAAAAATTATTTGGGTTTCGTTCATCAGTTCATTTGTGGGAATTCTCTTAACAGCATAATTAGCTGAAACCATTGTGTATTTTGTCTTTATGTAATTAGTTAACAAAGTAGATACACTATTTTAAAGAAAAGTATGCAACAAATTTTCGATATCTGCTCTTGTTTAGGTTAAAAAAAAATTATTATCGTAAAAACGGTAGAAGTTATGGATCATGGCTGTTATTACATTTCCTATGGCATTTCAAGCTGTTGGAAGTATGATTTAAAGACCAACGCATGTTTCTAATTTCCTGATTTTTTTATCCGGTTAGTAATTCCCAGAATGACAGTAAAAAAAAAATGTTTTTGGGTATTTTGAGAAGTTCTAAAAATCATGTTTATATTAACAGTATTGAAATTTTAAACTTTTTGCGAGTTGTTTTAAATGTAAGTTCTCTTCGTACGCAATGCACGTTAAGTGGTTTTGTTTAAAAAAAGGAATGATCGCAACTCACTGCAAGCGCAGTTAGTCTCGTAAACGTCCATCCTACGGCGTTGTTTACAGTTCCCTACGTATACATTTTTTACTGAGCGTTGTTTATTAAGGAAACCTGTTAAGGACTGTTACCATAGCCACAGAAGCTAGGCTACCGTCATGTATCTCGCTCTTTATGGCAGCTCGTTTAGGGCTCATTGTGAGGGAGAAGATCCCAACCACGCCTCTCCTCCCTCATTCACGTATGAACTATCAGTCATAAAATTAAGTTCTATTGAATTAAAAAAAAAAATGCTGGTCTTCTACGTTAAACTGCGCGTTGTTTCAAAATTTTCCGTCACGCTTAAAACACGAATCAGTGAGAATATAACCACTTCGGTGAAATTACAGTCGTTCCGGTAACAAATGAGAAACATAAGTTAGTGAAACCGTACTGTATGTTTCAATAACTAAATGGTACTGATTTAAAACTGATTCCCCCTTATTCTCCGCGAATTTCAACAGCGTGTTAACTGGTTTTCAGTGAATTATACAGCTTTATCGGCCAAGAATAATTATTAACTGTAATCTCAGCAATTAACATTCCACTGACTGTGGACACTGATTTGGATTTAGAATGCTCAGTTTGGCTTAATCACTTTTTAGTGGGAGAATGCTGAGTTCACGGTATGAACGTGAAAGCTCTATTTCTAATGTCTTCCACTGTCACTCATCGCAGTTCGACTCTATTTCGCCCGAAAATTATGTTCCAAAAATGCTTGCTAAATTTTTAAATAGTGGGAAGTATAGTTTCAAGTGTGTTTTGTGTTCGTAGATTACCGCAATAGGAATAATTTAAGTGGTTTCGCGTAAAAATATATTCTCGTGACACACTACAGTACCGTTCATACGCTAGGTACAGTCATCGCATTTGTGCAACAGTTTAAACATAAGAGCAGGCCCGCCACAAGAAGGCATGGATATAATGGTAACATGTTTTATTTAATTAAAATACGTTTTTTTGTTTGATGCGATGACGAAAAACTGTCGTTAAATGAATAGTTTTTGTGATGATGTTTTCTTTAGGACTCATAGCCTTGAACGCAATGGCGTAATGCAGATGAGGTCACTGTGCATTCCTGAGGTAAAGTTCGAGTACAACATTGATATTGTTTTAAATGACATTGTTGTTTCAAAACTACTAAATATTAATGAATGGCACTGATGAAGGGGTGGGCACGGCTGGAGTGTAGACTAATGCATAGCGCAGTATTTCTGCAGTTATATTCTCGTATGGATTGAATGCTTCTGTTGTCTTCGTGCATTTTAGTTAATTATTAATTTCATTAGTAAGAATCGACAACTTTAGGCCGTAATATCCTGGATATTCTTGTCTTCACTGTAATAAAACTTCCTTGAATGTTTAGAAAGTTATTATCCCAGACGCAGTATGGTACAGTTACAATACTTCGTCTTGTAAATATGCAAACTTTTACAGTTGTTACAATACAAGTCTGGTAACTTTAGTATACATTTGACTGTTTTATAATTAGATTTAGGAGTGCTGCCATGGATGTCTGGGAAACTATTCTACCATACCTACTTTCTTAGCGCTCCTATACGAACGTCTGGTAAATTTACACACTATTTTTAGAGTGTTATATTATGGACATATTATGTGTGTGAGTTCAAAGAATTTTCTTTTAATGTGAGCTTCGACTCGTTTTGACTTTGCAGTATCCTAAACGTTTTAAGTTTTCAGTTTAACATATTTTCATAAATTAAAATTTTTTACATTTCACATTTTCGTACATAATTTAGTGGATTATTCATATACAGTACGTATTAAATGGCACTATAACTTTTAAGCTACTTCAAAGTTATTTTCTTTTAGTTTTAATTCTAAAGTGTATATTTACGTTCTCCCGTTTTATGCTGTTAGGCTTAATAAGGGACGGCTTACAAACGATCTAAACCTAAGTAAACAACACCAACAGCCGTACCTGTGCTGGGATTGGAACCCAGGACCTCTCGCACCGTAGGCGGGCATGGAACCGACAACGCTACGGAGATGGCTTTAAAATGTATAATTTTGATTTTTTTTCATTTATTTTATTAACAAAATTACACAACATTCGTAAAAAAACAGCAATTTTCCACATGTTAAAGCAAACATTAAAATTTAATGCCCATATCAATTAATTGTATGGCTTGAAGGGAACTCTTGTCTTCGATACGTCCTCTGTTAGGCTGGGAAGGATGTTCTTTTACGTTCGTCACATATACCTTGTCTCAGGAGAGAGAAAATAATTTTGCACGCATCACGTGTACAAGGACATCAAATACTTTGAATAGTAACGGGAGAGGGAATTTTAAGTGTTTGTAACACACTCCTCTTTCTCACCCTCTATCCGTGTTTCCCCCCCTATATAAATACACGGCACTGTTGTACCACGGTAGCAGGGGACGTGATTTTATCTTCTCGTAGGTAAGGTCGTATGAGTTTAGGGAGGCTAGATTAGATTATGTTATGTATAAATGATAGCCGCAGGTAAAGTTATCTCTCAAGACCAACCTACATCGTACCATCACAGGTATGTCAAGTCCCCATTTTGACGTGCCCCTTATTTTTGCTGGAACTTTATAAGAAGTACGCTAGTTAGTTTGCAGTTTCATGAGGGGGAGTGGGGCGAGGAGGGTAGCCTGGAAGGCTGATACAAATAAAAAAATTGTAATTTCATATTTCCACTCATATTAGCCCAACCTTTAGACTCCATATTAACTTTTACTTAGTTTTTCTGTGTGTGTTTGTCAACTATAACTATTAGGCTAATGTAATTTCGTGTGGCTGTACATTAAGTGGAATTTATCACAAGTAAGTTTTGTATACTCAAGGCTGCTATATGTGAGAAAAAAGTTTTATGAAATGTCACCCCAGATATCCGAGTCCTTCTCCTCCCCCCATTTTTTTTTTTTTTTTTTTTTTACATTTACGGTACCTCACTAGTCAACTGCCCTAAGGCGGCTGCCTGGTGAAGTGCGTATTTGTGTGAAAAGCGAAATTCGATGAGGCGCTACGAGCGACGCATACGTATTGTGTTATCGCCTTTACGCACAAAGTTGTAAACGCACGCGCAGTGCTTTCGCCGTAACGTATTCAGTCGTGATCCTATAATTCTGTTGAGCGCGTCACTTTAGCAATGTCCAGTGGAGCTGTAGACCTGAATTCCGAACGAATCAGGCACAAATATTTTGAGAAACAACCATCTAGAAAAGGGCAATTTTAGCTTTAAAATATTTCTTCAAATGTGGGTGGTGTTTAAAAATCATATACTCACAAGTAGTCTGAAGTGTGTTTTCTTAATTGTCTTAGACAAGCACCGTGGACGCACGTTTACTGGTCTCTGAGCAAGAAACGTAACTCCAAACACTCTGCACGCACTTCGAACGCCAGCCAGATCGTGCAATATCTTCCAGCATGGTCTTCAGAACTAGAAGCTCTGGGAGAGCAAAGTTAGTGAATTACATGTTAAGTAATATTAGATGTGGCTTAGTATCTGTTCAGACACCACCCGCTGAATTCTTTGCTCTGTTCAGCGCGGATCACGTTGCTACAGGACTATGAACAAATAAGGATAAAAAAAAACACTTGAAAACATCTATTCATGGATTTTTTTTTCCAACTTTTAATTCCAGTAGAAATATTTGCTGTCAAAGAAAGCCGTCTACTTTTATTTTTTCTTTGTTGGGTCGTATGTGTTCACGTTTACGTCCATTTGAGTCCCTTGTCATTTGTGTTTCCATAGTTGTCCTCGTCCAATTTCATTGCCATTTTTCATAAACCCGATTTTTTTTATTCCTGTTCTTAGGGTTTTAATGTGTCTTCTCTCTGGTTACAACGGTTAATTTTCTTCCCGGAATTGTATGTTACAAGTTTTTCGACAATCCCTATAATGGCTCTTCTTCTTTTATGGATGTTGTTTTACTGTAAGGTTTTATTCAGTTCGGTAATATTCGCTCGCAATGGCGCGTTCGTCCATATAAACAGTTCAGCTTATGATACCAACCCATTGCAAGAATCGTTCAAATATCACAATACTTTTCTCAGCAAAATTAAGAAAATTTTGTTTTGTCGGAAAGCGCTATCGTGAAAGATGGCTGAGCATTATCGGTGTTCTTCTGTGTGTAAAGATAGAATGAAAACCGAAGAGTACGAGCCAGTATACAGGATGCTTCAAATTGCACGTCAGTATTTTGGTGGAACAATCCTCACAACTAGAGGAACACAAAATACTGAGTGAAAATGGGTCCAAAAAAAGCATCATTTCCGCACTACAATTCATAGTACATGATGTGCGTGCGGGTTGGATCGTGTTACTGTGAATGCCATTGTTAGAGATGATGGTTTATGGCGGGAAAACTTGACTGTTTGCTGGTTTTCAACGCACGTTCAGTTTACCAGAACATTACTGGCTTTCGCTTGTACTTGGAGCTGTTGCCCTATTTGACTGAGCCTGTAAAAATCTCGCTGTTGTAATATTTGATGCCAGTTATTGGTATGCAGTCAGCTACGTTGTGGCAGACGTACATAACCCAATAATTAGAGCCACGATTTTATGGTGAAAAGATTTTTGCAACATTTGGTTTCGATGCGTCATGTGCACGTCTACAGGTCTGCTACATCGTCTGTGGTTGGATGGTTTTACTCTCACTTACCTTGGCAAATCACAGACGTACAGACTCACAATAATCTTATTCAGATTGATGCAGTCAAATGAGAAACGTGTCTGAACAAAGACACGCTGCCAATAACCTTGAACCAAAGCTGCCGATGTGCACGAGAGACACTGATACAAAGTGGGGCAAAAATATTTTCGCGACAAAATCGTGGCCCTACCAATAATATGTGTTGCAATAACTACAGCGTTTTCAAGGGTAAGTTGGCCCAAAACATTTTAATTATATACCATCATCTCTAATTATTACCAACTGCGTACCAGACGAGTCGTATGTAATTGGACGGATTCCACAGTAGTGTGATCCAGCCCACGTCATGTAATATGAGTAGAGACCGGAATATTTCGCGGGCTGACTGACCTGTAGGCTAGCCTCCAATAATATATATGCACTCAGGCAAACATCAGCTGTTCACTAGCTGCTCGTTGACACGGTGATATGAGCGTGCATTGAGTTAAATTGTTATTATTGGCTCAGCGACTTACACGAGGTGTCAAATAAGTCAAGGACCAATCGTGAAAGTGAAACGATGTTACAGTTGCTGCAATTCTAGCTTGTACCAGTAAGAAAACGCGAATTTTTCAGGTCCCTAAATATAAGACCTGTAGTACAGTATCAGTGTTTTTTCGGTTCGGTGTTAGTGTAATGTTTTTAGTTCTTCTGTATGATGCGAGTCAAAGCGTGTACGCTCAGATTGTTACCTACCACGAGCTTCAAATTCGTTGAAGTGTGTTCATAAATACGTTTTTTTCCTACGAACTTTTCTAAACATGTCTTTTGTGCCAACGTACGAAAAGAAAACATACTTTGGGCAAGCAGGGAATGTCATTGTTAAGACATCGTGCTCATTAAAAACACTGTTTCTTAGCCCTCCAGTATAACTAAAACGGGTTTTTTTCAAACTGCCGTGATTCAACATGTACTACAACCGGATTTATGTGAAACACAGATACAAATATGCACTGAACATTGCTACAGACTTTCCACCAATAAAATTATTCGGAAAGTTCCATAGTAAAAATGGATCGGCGGGAACCTTGCACGCTAGTTCAGTGCTTGGCTCGTTGTGGCGATGCGGCATTTGATGCGCGCTTCAAGGTCGCCCTTATATCTCCGCCAATTGTGAGCCTCTAAGGCGCAGGAGGGCGGCACCTGAGATGGGAGCTCATGTCGACATGGCGCGGTGCGAGTCACAGGGACGTTGTAATAACGGCGGGCGGCACTGCGACGTGGAATGTAGAGCGACTCGTGACCAGCGTCACAATACGTCGTCGTGATCACGTCCTCGTGACGTCACGGACATGATTAATGTCGTTATTTCTGTGCCGCGGTACTTTCCACGTCGCTGCTATAGGCGCGTCTGCTCACGACCCTCGCCGGCACGCATCCACCCCTCTCCCCTCCTCAGTTACAACTGAAAGAACAACAAGTAGGAAGACAAAGATGCGTGGAGTCCCGCCCCGACGGTGACAGGAAATTCGTAGAAATCGGGGGGTCACGATCTTGATTATTTGTGCTCGCCTGGAAAAAAGGAATGTTTACACGAGGACCACCGTCTTTTCAAAATACATACCATGGTTTTGTAGAATCACCCCCCCCCCTTCCCTAGTAGATATGGACCTCCGTGACTGGGAAGTGAGGAGCAGATGGTTTTAACTCTCGCGCAGGCCGTGAGCCCAGTGGCGTACACATTCTTGCAGGGTCTCATCCTCCATAATAATTCGTTGGTCATTGTATACTCTTGTGGATTTAGAATACGAAGAAAATCCTTGTGTGGCCCACAGCTATCGTGCCATACACAAAACACACGTGGCATGCTATCATTGGCTAACAAACGGTTTACTGGTGCGTGGCCACTGCATATTTACAGCTCGAAAGTTACTTCTGGACCATCAGCAGTATATCCACAGCCAGCCACAAGTGTCGCATCAATCAGTGTAGTATAGTGTATTGTGTTGTATCCTCTATTCACTGGGATGTGCATAAGCAGAACGTAATGTCCAGCAGCCAATGTATTTGCTCACTTAGCACCACCCGGGAGACACATCAGAAACTGGCGAGATTGAAATCCAGCAAACCATCACGGAAGTTAGGAGAGAATCGTATTTTCTTCACGTTTTGATGCTGATCAGACCTGGTAAGTAGAATGGACCTCCTCATATCCCGACCACCTTGGTTTGATCAGCGATCCATGGAGAGCCCCTCCTGGTTTCAACTTACGTAGGAAGGAATTGATATCTGTCATATAACTAGGGCAATTAATGAATTATGTAAATACTGTCTTCACAAGTGGGGAAAAGCTGAAAATCCATTCTGCGATTGTGACAAAGTGTCTCAGACTATCAAGCATGTTGTCATGGAGTATTCTAGAAGATGATTTGGAGGATCTATTCAAGGCATTCGCAGTGTCACAGCAGAAGCTGTGAACTGGCTGCATACAATGGGTATTACTTTTTAATTTATCAAAATGTGAAATATAAATATTGTATATAAGCGTATTGTACAATGTAAATTACCAATGTATTCGTATTTGCCATATGTCAGTGTTCCGTAAGCGTACCATAGCTGGCATATCAAATGTCTTTTGCCAGCAGTTAGCCATAACAGGGCCATACTAGCGAAACCGTAAGATTTCTGGGCCAGCAATAAACCAACAGTAAAACCACAGTCGGCCGACTGTGCCTTTCTACATGGGGCCCGTCCCACAGGAATTCCTCTTTACTCAAATGTTACGGTTATATACATCGTTTTACTTTACATCAGTTACCTACAAATAGTGCTGCTGTCCTGATCAGAATCACTGATTAAGTCTCAAAAGAATTGGTGTAGGTACACAAAACTACAAATCTGCAAACGGTACTTTTTAACACTTATGTATCAACGTTTGTATATGAATTTTTCTGTTTCAATACACCAAACAGATTTTTAGATTTTAGCCCCTGAGATAGTACGTATTTTGTTGTGAAAATAAGCTAAAACGAAGAAAAATATTTTTTTGCTAGCAAACGGTACATTATAATAAAAACGCTCTGACGAAATTGTATATCGTATGACTGTACGCAGTCTCAAATTTTTTTCAAAGCATTTGGTTAGAAAATATTTGAGTTATTTGCAATTGTTTGAAATAAATGAAAAATCGTGGCCTTAAAGCTCTGGTTATCTTTTTTTTTCCTTCATAAAATTCGGTATTTCTGTCACTTGTTAATATTAACATAGCATTGCAACTAATGAACACTGTGTATAGTTTTCAGTGCACTCAAAAGTAAACGTCGGAGATTACAGCGTAACACTTTTTTATTGTTGTCATAGGCAAATGGTCTTCAGAGTTCTCACTTTACCGAAACAGACTCTAGGGCTTTTAAGCCCTAACCCTCATTGACATCGAGGTCTTAAGAGATGGAACCATTTATTCGGACACGTAGGAAACTGGGAAGGTAGTAGCTCTAGTTGTAATAACAAACTATCTCTATATTAGCCTGAACTTATTTCGTAAAACCTTAGAAAATCGAGATAAGGAAGTCATGCCGGGAATCGGTCGTGGGTCCTTCCACTGCACGACCTCGCTTGGCGACAAAAAAACTGTATGTGTACTTATTAACGTAATAACTTTTTATTTCTTGGATTTATCACAGACCACACATTTTACTCGTCTGAATCCTCGTTACATCCACAAGTATTTCTCAAGTGACATGGCATCATCGACATTGGAGGATAGCTGGCAAGTATCTGAAGTAGGTGTGGTCTCTGTTTTTCCTCGGTACCATCGAATATTTGTGTTGTGAAACTTATTTAAGTCTTAAATTTAACACACCTGATTACGTTATTATTGGCGACACCCTTCCTCGGCCACACCTTCAGGCGACATATACCCTCTGCATCTCAAGTGCACATCCCGGAGACTGGCTCAAACTAACTGGCTGAGCTTATAGATAACTTGCAGTTCACTCGAAGTTCGTGTACCGCATCAATCAGAATAGTTGACGAAACGTCCTTGACATTAGTTGTTATCGGCGTCTTCATGTTTTGTGCATGCGTGCTTGCGTCACCACCGAGAAAACTGAGGGACGGTTCCAGATGTCTTGCCAAGTTTTGGTTTGAATGGAAGCGAGTCCTTGCTTTGTCCGTTGGTAGCATTTGATTGTTCTGAGACAGTGAGAAGTATTGCCGAAATTCTGAGGACAAGCATTAATTAGTGTGGTCTTTGAACGATTCCTGCAATGGTTTGGTTTTACAAACTAAACCGTTGTGATTTGGCGTATGTAAAAAAAAAAAAACAGCTAACTTTTAAAATTACATAAAAATCCAGAAAAAGTTACAAATAATTGTGGAGTTTTTAGTTTAATTTTCTGGTGCTGAGGTCGTATAGTACATTATAACAGTGAAACATAATTTTATTTCGTAAGAACATTGCTGAAACATATCGTGTATTCGTTACGTTGTATAGTTTAATGTGTTTTTGATACGTTTTATACCTGTATTAACAAGTATCTGATAAATAATATTTGACTAGAAGGAAAAATATAAGCAGGTTTCAAAAGTACCCACTCGACAGTGAATTGCCTATATTTGTTCTATTTCACCCTTTGTTATTTCTGCCAGTTGATGAGAATTACTCTGACGATGTTCTTTATTTTACACTGATTCACCTGTCAACTGTTGCTTACTAACTTTTCAGTTACCGTTTTTTTTGTGAATCGCCATTTACAGATGTAGCCTATACTCGTTCTACAAATTTTTCATAGATTTTGAAAATTTTTCAGATATTTACTGTTTATTTATTATCTATATTTCTTTACATTGTGAAGTAGCTTTCCCTTACACTTGACCTTTTCAATACAAATTCATACAAATGACATACATATGAGACTGATAAAATATAACAATGATAATTGCGACAAGAAAAATGTATAACTTTTAGACAGTAAACAGAACTATAGTAAACATATATAACTTAACTAATACACGTATAAAACTTAAGAAATATATTGGCAAGAACAAAAAAAAAAAAAAAAAAAAAACTCAGTTTTGTAAAACTAGCAATATACCATTTTCACAATTCATTCAAACTGTTAAAACAGGTAGTTGTTACTTTATAAACTATTAACTAAACAGACAAAGTAAGTAATTCTCACAAAGAATCTCATAAATTAAAATGTTAATAAAACTAGTATTAAGGAAAACAATATGTATATTCTCCGTTTACTCTTAGTTGAGTTTTAGGATAAACAAAGCAAATTATAAAGAAACATGTTCATTGGCTGGCCGACCGCCGTGCGCTGTGATCTTGCATAAGAAATAGATCCTTGTTACTTCTCGTATACATATAAATTTACCACTCCATCACCTAATGAGAGAGTTTTATTAACAAATATGTAACACTACCAGATGCTACAAACACAATCTACGAATGTTTATTACTATAATTATGGTTAGCGAACTAAACGTCCGTACAGTTGATTCACGAGTTATTTAACGACTGACGCACAGTTAAAAGTACGAGATTTTTGGTACACTTGCCAGTATTTAGAGATGTAAGATACTCTGAAAATACCAAAAGTATAGTTCAGTAATAATTACCACTGTCAAAATAAGTCGGAAACATCACAAACTAATCTAATATTTTATTTTCTCAGAGTATTTTTGGACATTAACACGTCAATGTTGTCGCTACTGCGAATGTTTTTTTTTTTTTTTTTCGTATATCCGTTTTTCGCTCCAGTTCGTCCGAACCAAAATTCCTTAATCCATGGATCTATTTCGTTCCATCCTCGCGTCGCTTCGGTAATGTTTACATGGTCTAACTTGCAGCTTAGGTTACGTGACGGACGTTAACAGTAAAAATGTCTTCCATGGTTTTCGAAACGTGGACATATATCTTCATTACTAAACAAACTGCGGTGATGAAGGCACAGAGGCACAAATATAATTCTCACATAACATTCTTTATAAAATAAAACGAATATGTGACGTGATTTATCGACAGATTATTTGGTGATTTATCGAATGTGACTTTTCCAAAACGAAGTACAAAATAATTCAAAAGGACTTTACATTAAGTTTAATCATTTATTTTCTTGACGACTTTTTTTCTGCATGTAGTACCAAATTTTCGTTATGTTTGTACCAGAATATTTGAATACGATAGTTAGTCATGTCTTGATAATTACAATTGAATTTTGAAATATACTGTAATTACACATGACGTCAATATTTTTGACATTTTTATGTAATTTTTGTCTTCGTATGTCGATAATATGTACGAAATTTTTGCACAATATCGATTTTATAGATAGTGCGTTGTTGTTTTCTATGACACCAACTGTACACAGTTTTGTTGGTTGGAAATAGTACGTCGGCGCGCTTCACAAATTGAGTCAATTAGAAGCTAGCGAAGTGAAATGATATGATGTTATTTGTTTACTTCAAAACTCACGTTAGAGTGAACGGAGAATAGTATCTGAATATTAAAGGTTCTGCAAATTTAAGTGTTGTACGTGTTTACTACAATACTACAATATTAGTAGACGTTTTTGGTATCGATATGAACCTTAACTACAGTATATTTTGTCGCCCTAGCTCTCAGAATGTACTTGTTATGTAGAGAGGAGTATGTCAGCCCTCTGTACAACTGCATGCAATACACAATAGCGTGCGGTCAGGTGCACCAAATACTGACGTGAAGGTCAGCTTGGTGTAGACCTATACCACAGACTAAATAGTAATACAGACGTGAAATGACGTGGCGGCTCGTTTGATATAGGCGAACTTGGCCGCTTATTGGCTGCCCGAGGCTGTAGACTCCAGCCCCGTGTCTGTTTGGCTCCTGCATATTACTACAGGTTTTCTATTGGCCTGGCTGCCGACTAGCAGAGCAGCTGCCTCACGCTGATTGGCAGTACGTGTTTCCGCCATGTTGCTGGCCAGGGAAGCCATTTTGCTGGCGTGTGTGACTGAGTTCGCCTTCCTGCCGACTATTTCACTTCTGTATTCCTAAATATTCTGTGCCTATACAAGGGAAAGGGATCCGCCTTCTGAACTCGACAGTCGTATTTGCGCGGTGCCACCTACTTAGTACGAGGTCCTCCCTGTGTTTGTGCGAGGGCGAGCGATAAGGTTGACCTTGCCACACAGTCCACGCACTCAGTCGCCTCTACGCCCACAGCGGTCTGCCTCCAGCTCATCCATGATGTAAAAACTGCTGAGACAACGCCACGTTTGTTTTCTATCCGGTAGCACCTGTGTTATGGTAGCATTACTTAGGTTAAGGTAATTGTGTAACAAATATTTCGTCTGTCACTCATTCATTGCCTCTTGTTCTTTAAGAAGGTGTGAGACATAAAGTATCGAAAGAAAATGATCACTGAATTCTTCAGATATTTGAAAGTCAGTTGGGGGGGGGGGGGGAGAGATAATCCTTCAAAACGTGTTTTGTCAAATTTATGATAATATTTTTTGCTAGTGTGACACATTCCTTTAACATGATCTATTTTTCTATACTGAGTTTATAATTCTGATGTACAGTTCATACACATTAAAACGCGTTTTAATGTTCCACGTCATATTTTAGTAAATACAGTCAGCAGTATTAAATGTTTTTTTGTGTATTTTTATTGATGAATGCATATACGTCTCTAAACATTTCAAGACTACAATACGCATCGACTGTATAAGGCCATTAGAAAAAGCTATTGAATTCTGGTTAGGAGTTCCAAGTTAACTTGCCGTTTATATGTTCAAGGTAAACACTAGCTTTGTAGGGAATTTAGTAAAAAATAATAATGCTATGTTTTAGCGTCAGGAGTTTTGTTTTAACATACTTACGAAAATAAATAAATACCGTCGTAATGTGCATATTATTTTAAAATTTTATGTCGTGATTTATCTGTCAGTGTCTACCAGTCGTGAGGTCCGTGATATGTTAAATAATCTGCGTTCAATTTACAATTTTGTAAATAAATATTTAGTAATTATCAATTTAATAAAGATTCTGTTAAGAATATTGAACTTGAAAGGCGTATAAAACACTATTAAATAAATACTTAAGTACTATAAATTCGTCATAATTTTAGTATACTTAATAGGTACACGTGATTATTTAGTTAACGTAAGGCGCCAATTGGAAGGTAATGGAGGTGCACAGTATGGCTTAACAACTCGTAACGAGGTCATTAATGAGTAATCAATTGGCTCAAAGAAACAGGAACAGGAAAGAATGCAGCCTCTGTAATAACTTTGAACTATTTTGGAAAATCACACACCACCTGTACCAGGATTGCGGGAATCGGGACTCGAACCCGAGTTCTTCGAATACGGCGCATGCTGGAACACAGACTGAGTTTGGCTCATGACAGGATGGTGTGACAGCTGCTAAGTAAGAAACCACGTAATTCATACTTTACTACGAAATGTTTAAAAAGTTTCGAAAAGCCAGTATAAAGTGGCCGGTGTTACGTCGTGGTCATCACACGCTAACATCCAGGAAGCGTATTGCGCTTAGAGGCGATGAGGTAAGTGGGGAGGGCGAAATAGTCGATCTTAGAGACCACACGCTTCCAGTTCCCAGTCGCGTCGCACTCTTTGTAGTTAGGGATCCCTGTCTTTCGCGAAAAGGATCTTGCCCAGTGCACATCTGCAATTCTTATCCATAGAGACATGCAAAATTCGCGTTATAACTTGGTAGCAGACTATACTGCACTTTCCTATACCAAACAGAGCATAATATGAGATTCAATTGGCCACGAACTTTTATGTGTTGTCATTTACTTGTGTTACGTCTTTACAGAGATTGGCCTCTACCGTGTAAGCATTCTCCGCGGCAAGTCACGACGATATCGGCCAGCGGGAGACGTCGAACCAGCCTATAGTCACTTGGAGTCTAGTCAGCTGTCAGAAAATAACGCGAATTTTGCATGTCTCTACGTTATCCATGGTTGTTGGCAGCGTGTCTATGCGAAGAGTCTTTTCTCATTTGAGTGAGTCAATTTCAATAACATTCCTGCAACACCATACGTCTGTGATGTGCCGGTAGAATCCCAAGGCTCGTGACAGTTAAATATCCAATCACTGACCACGAAGCAGAACTGCAGATGTGCACGTAAGGCATCGAAACAAAGTGGGGCAAAATTCTTTTCGCGAAAAACAGGGGTCTCTAGTTATAGTTCAGTGACACGCCGTTTATATAAGAAACAGCTTGATGTTATTGCATGCGTAGTTCACTACATATGCCAGAATGAACTAGACTGACCGACGAAGCCTTAAAAATGCCATTTTTAACACTTGAAACGATGATTTCGGAAATTAACCCATGTTCTCACTTTTACCAAAATTGTATTACTGCTGCAAAATAGACGGTGTTACGTATAAGGAGGGGCAGGAAATTCCGCGAAAAGAATTTTGCAGCACTTTGTTTCAGTGCCTTACGTGCGCACCTGCATCTCGGCTTTGTGGCCAGTGATTGGATGCCGTAACACCCAGCGTGTGGAGGTTAAACCCGCAAATCACAAACGTGATGTATCGCAGTTATCCGTATACTGATTGGCACAGTCAAACGAATAACATCTCTGCACAAAAACACTCTGCCAATAGCCTTGAAGTTGAGCTGCAGGTGTGCACGTAAGGCAAGGAAACAAAGTAGGGCAAAAATCTTTCCGCCAAAAATTCCTGTCCCTACGCATAAATAAACTGTAAGTTATCAGTAAAACATGCTAAAACTTTTTCAAAATTGAAACCACCTTACAAAAAATATTTCAATCCTATAAAGTTATTATTTGTAACATGGTATAAGACTAAAATATTTTTTTGTAGAACTGATTCAAAGATAAAGAATATGACATGGAATTGTGGTATGACCTGCGGTTAATTAAATGATGTGATGAATAACACTACACTTTCTCTTTTGCTACTGCATTAGAGGCCAACCGATCACCGTAGTTATTATAATATTTTTTGTTATATTTCCTTCTTGTGAACAGCTTTTAGGGTTTTTTCACCCCTCTTTAATTACATACTATAGGACTAAAGTCAGAGGTGGAGTCTATTGATAAACGTTTTCTTTTTACATTTCCTGTACCCCAATTTGCCCAGAATATCTACTTACTGAGATGCGGGCACAGACTAAATATTTATATGGAGACCTGAAAAATTCGCGTTTTCTTTTGGGCACAAGCAACATAACTAATGTAGGCCCTTATCACCGTGTCAGCGAGCAGCCAATGATCAGCTGTTGTCTGTTTCAGTTCACAAATATTCTTTGAGGCTAGCCTACATGTCAGTGAACAAGCGAATTTGTCCAGTCTCTAGTTATATAGACGTGAAATGACGTGGCGGCTCATTCGATACGGGCGAACTCTGCCGCTTATTGGCTGTCTGAGGATGTTGATTCCAGCCCCGTGTATGTTTGGCTCCTCGTGTTACGGCAAGTTTCCTATAGGCCTGGCTGCGTCTAGCAGGGCAGCCACATTACGCTAATTGGCGGCAGGTGTCTCCGTCATGTTGCTTGCCAGCGAAGCCAATTTGCTGGCGTGTGTGACTGAGTTCGCTGTCCTACCGGCTGTTTCACTTCTGTATTCCTAAATATTCTGTGATGCGGGTATACTCGCAAACAAGTATTTTACGACGTCTTGCTAGCAAGTCCTCCGGGGTCAGCTGCCTTGCCAGCCGGGTCTTCGCCGAGGAAGGCAAAACATGTTTGTTGAGTAAAAAACATGAGGTTCGTGAAGTCGCCGTGACAAGCAGATTCTTCACACGTACGAAGCACTCGTGTAGCGGATGTTGGCGGTACTGTCTGAAACAACACGATGTGACGAGGAAAACCTCTCGAACAAGTGAGGAGGGACCCTATCACATCCAACGGTAACTTAACAAAGACTTGGAAGACATACATATTGCTTGTTTAATGTACTTCTGCGGCAGAGCTTCCGCGATAGGTCAACCCGGATAAACTGTAGCCATTTTCGACTGATTTAATGTTTGCTACATATTTTTTTCACAATTGTTTGTCTAATTTTGGGCTTGGCATATTACTTGTCTAGCAGATAAAAAATATTATTAATTACATTTTAATTATATTGATTTTTTGAAAATACCGAAAGGACATTAAATTCGTTTTGGACAATTCAGCAATCCAAATCAATGAAATGAGTTTATTAATACCCTATTTAAATTATCTCGCAAGTCGTATTATCCTACGGTTAAAGTTAAATGAATCCAAGATGGGAGTGGTTGCCCCACCGCGTGCCCGTAATGTCTTTATGTAATTGAGACCTAACCGAGTACAAGAAAGCAGTCTACTGAATGAGAAATGTCGGTAATAGAATAAGTATATTTAGTATTATAACCCACAACAATATTGTAACACAAATATGACAGCATCTGTTGAAATAAATAGTTTTAGCGTGTCAAGGTATAGCAGGAGGAGGCATGATGACCAGGCTTAGTCCTGCCTAGTTTGATCGCATGGGGACAAGCGTAATATTTTTTACGACAGGAATGTTAGTCCTGTTTGTTATATGTAAATGCAAGAAAATATGTAGGTAACTCGTCTTGTGATTTACTTTTCGTCGTATAAGTGGGTGTGATATAACGGCATTGGTGCATTGGAAAATGAACAATTGTTAAACTGCACATGGTTCCTTTTAAGAGTGGCTGTTGTGGTTGCATGCATATTATTTAGCCCCTCGTGCTCAGAAGTGACCATATTTTCCAGTCACATGTCAGCGTTGCCGGTACTTTCTGCGCCGCAGTAATGTGAAACCGGAGGCGGGCGACGTCAGGTTGGCAACACCGATCACGCTCCGCAGGTGTGCATAGTGCGACGTGCCCGGCACCCCGAACACCGTCGTGTGCGCCTTACAGCCGCGGTGTAACTAGGCGAACGTCTCGGCAAACAACTCCCGATGTGCGACCTGACGCAACGCGGCAAAACTTCAGTCAGGCCCGAGGTCAACTACTAGCAGCTGTGCTGTTTCCTCCTGAGTGTTGACGTTCATATGCGCGAGGTGCTAACACGATTCTAGGTTGCCAACTTGCAAAACATATTTATTTAGCTTCTGGTAGTCGCCTTCTGTTTGCAAACTGTCAGCTGCCTCTAAGGTCTTGCTAGGTCGTTTTTTTTCCTCATTAGTGCAACAAATTTAAAACTTTTTTTAACCGAATGCTTTGAAATATTCAACAGCAAGGGCAGTCGTAGGATTCATAATATCTAGGCGCTTTGCAAAATAATGCACTGTTCGTTCTCAAAAATTATTTTGCTTTATTTCGGTTTATTTTCATAACAAAATTTAGTATTTTGAATGTGAAAATCTGAAAAACTATGAGGTTTATTGCTATCAAAAATTATGTACAAAACAATATATTTGTGACAGAACAATGTAGGGATTTTTCGATATGAATGTTATCTTGCTTTAAACTGTACAGCTACTGAGCGTGGCATTAAAAATAAATATCAATTTTTCTTCCTAAACGTATAATTTCTCGGGTACATACTACAGAAAGTAACTAGTACTACACAGTTTTTGTTTCAGTGATGTTTGTTAGTCTTGTCTCAGAATAAACATGCAGAGACTACTAATTTACTCTGTGGTATTGTGCTGTCTTTACAATCACTCAGGTACATGCATTGCCGTAACAGCCACGACCTTCATAATAGCTTCAGTTCGCTTATTTTAAACGCAGAGATAAGTTTTCTGTCTGATAAATCTTAAAATAATAAAACGTTTCTCCGCTTAACACAATATTTCTACTAAGAGAGCTAGCGCAAAGTTATTTGATTTCGTCAAAATAATGTTTTTATGTTCAATACGTCTTGCACGCTACGTTGCATTTACACCAGTTTAACGAAAAATTATGAGAACAGTTTACGCTTTCAATTCTTAACTGCTCACAGAACTGGCAGATGCAATAAGATCAGTTATTCCTTCCAAGTTACTCATATGTTTACAAATAGAATTGTATAGTTTTGCTCTAAATCGTACTACTTGCGAGATTTTTCTTGTCCACTTTACTAGTAGACTACAGAGATTTTTTAAACATGTGTTATGAAAATTTGTATATCAGAGCTGATGGAATTGAAACCAGGAAAAAGTCACACTTCATAAATCTGCATCGTACTTAAATGAATACGAATGTGAATGTTGTCTTTGAGTATGCTTTAAATCGGTAACGCTGCCTTGGTTTCGTTGTTTTTAGTACATCAAACGTTTGTACGGAGTGAAGTATTTAAAACGAACGTCAATGTAGGCCTATACGTTTTAACGTTTATCTCATGTGTCATTACGCTGAATGTCCAGGTATTTCAGTTAAGACTGTCTTTTAATTCAGTTTAATAACAGGCATTTTCACCCTGTCTGTGTAGTAAATAGCTTTGACTGTAGTAGTCTATATTTTTAGTTCTAATCATACCACAAGAAGGAACCCAGGCTGAATGAAGCAAACCCTGGCTTCAGCCGTCGTTTATAAAATGTTATCAAGTTTTTAATTCTGCTTACCTGTTTATGTCATTAATATTTCGTGCGTTGAACCACTTGGATTTTAACCCACGGCCGCTCACGCTGAGAACGGTCATTCAAACCAAATAATCTTCTGAGTGAGATTTCGTGAAGAGAGTAAAGCGATTTTGGTCAGCACTTAACATTTAGGTCTTTACCGAAATGGTGAGAGGTTCAGCTTCCGTGATTTAGGAGTCCTAATTCGATTAAAAAAAAAAAGTGGAATCTTTTACAACCAGAAGAGAAGGTAATGTCAGCTTTAACCTCTCTCATAGGCTAATATCGTGACTTAGGAAAAAATTAGTGACTTCTTTGTTTGTTCTTGGAGCACTGCTCTCTGGCGACCTCCGCCTGTTTGGCGGGGGATGCCAATCCGTTTATACTGAAGGTTTTGCGGAGCCAACCAAGAGGAGCTCGGATCTTCCACCCTCGGAAATCCTCCGGACCTACTCCGAAGCAGGAGCTTCAACCAGCAGCAATTTCACGAAGCTGGCGCTTTCACTCGGGATGAAGGAGTTGTAATAACTGGAGTGAAAAATCGCGTAAAATATTTAGTGCCAAAGTAGTTTGCAAAGCATTTTTAGCTTGTCGCGCCTTATATGATTGGTTCAAATGATTATAGACGAAATACAAACGATCGGTATCGGCGTACCATAATTCTCATTGGCGGGGATAAATGTGAGGAATATCGGACACAGGTAGAACATTGGAACCTAACAAACAGTCAACATTTCTGCAGTAAATCACCCTCTCTAGTAATAATGTCAGCGAATGCCAGCACAACTGGTGTCACTAAGCTGCTTGGTAAATAAAACTGGCCGGCACAGCTGCGATGGCGCTCCAAGGCGGCGGGTCAAGGTGGGTATACGTCAGCTGCGAGATGCCTACTAATTACTAGGATCGCCCGGGTCAACTACGAGGCACTGCGCAACAAATCTGCGTGGCCGGGGAGTGACGTCAACATCCTTGCACAACTCTCGTACTCCGCTTGGCGAGGGACCTGCGATTGGAGCCGTGGTTATTTGAGACGTCTTATGACGGAATCATCATGCCACGGCAGATGCGACACGAAGGGCGCGATGCGATACAAAAAATTCCCATTATTGCGTACGCTATTTTGGCTATTGCGCGACAAAAAAAATTGCAAATATTTCATTGTCGCTACGAACTAACCTCTAGTACGACAGCTACAGTTGTGTTTATAGTATTCCAGTTTTTTTCGTTTGTTTGTAATATATTTTAAATACCCACTGGCATTCCGAAACGTGGAAATATAGGATTCAGTTACACGTTTGCGGCCTTGTTACCGAGTTTTACAGTGATTTCGAAATTTTTTTTTTATTGCTATCTAATACTCATGTCAAAATTTCGCTGCACAGCTTTGACACTTATATGTTATAATTTGTAGCTGCATTTTTTTTGTAGAATTATACTGAACGATTTTTTAGATTTCATTACCCAAAGTACCACGTTTTTCGTCGTGAAAATAAGCAAAAATGAAGGAAAATATTTTTGTGCTGGCGATTGGTACATTATTTAAAAAAACGCGTCCACAGTATTGTTCATCGTGTGATTGCACATTGACTCAAATTTTTTCAAAACTTTTGGTTAAAAAATATTTGAGTTATTGGCACCAGTCTGAAAAAAACTCGGTAACAAGCCCTTAAATCGACCACGATCTGCTTATGATAACCAGCAAAATTTGCTCTTAAAATAAATAAACGCAATTTATTACCAACTCACCAGTTTCACCTAAACTTGAGGGCAATATCAAATTCCGACTCGAATAATATCGATATAAATTATATTCGAAATTTGCGTCGAGCAGACGTCTCGGGAACCTCTGTGCTGATTGACAGACTTTTTTTTGTGTCGCAACAGTCGTGTCGCTTCTGTCATCCCATTGTGATTCCGGTTCACCTCTGTTTTCAACGTCTTTTTTTTTATTTTTGTATCTGTACCAGATATTTTTTTTTCTTATTTTAGACATAAATTGTGACTAAATCTTCCTCTCAGATAATTGTAGTATCTCTCATCGTTTTCGCGTAATGAGTCGTAGACGTCAAAATTTAGACTTTACAGTTTTTTGTACGCCACTAAAACCAACTGTAATACCAAACCGAAAAAATTCACAATGTATAACAATATTGTACGCTATGAAATGACACATATAAAAACAATAAATAAAATATTTTTGTATTTAATAAAAAATGTTGAATTTTGAAATGAAAATTTGAAAATTTCAAAAATTGTTTAAAAATACAAAAATGTGTTTATATTTTATTTTATATAGTTCAAATCATAGCCTATAACATTGTTATACGCTGTTAATTTTTTAGGTTTGGTATTACAGTTGGTTTTAGTGGCGTACAAAAAACTGTAAAGTCTAAATTTTGACGTTTATGACTCATTATGCAAAAACTATGAGAGATACAACAATTTTCTGAGATGAAGATTTAGTCACAATTTGTGTCTAAAATAAGAAAAAAAATATCTGGTACAAATGTAAAAATAAAGAAAGACGTTGAAAACTGAGGTGTACCGCGCCCTTAAGTGTGTATGTGTGGTAGATAAATAAACGCTAAAACACCATATGCCATCTACACGTTTTTGAAAGTCAGTATGGAAAAACTACATAACAACCCTATAACGATATCAGTCAATTTAAGAGCAAACATTTACCCGGAATGATGCATTTGCTAAGCGTAATATGTTGCGCCGCAATTAATTAATTAATTTATTTATTTATTTATACACAATCAAAGTTCAGCACAACGGCCGGTTTACAATTTGTCGTATGCAAACAGAATCACTAACGAAATACATACTTACAGAGGGGAAAAAATTGAATAATAATAATAATAAAAATAAAAATTATTAGAAGGACTTAAATATTTGTTTACATACATAAGAGATTGAATATTAGAACACAAGGTGATAAATGCATAGAAAAAAAAAATACTTGCAATCACATATTACTTTCAGCCACTGTAATAGTTATTTCTTGGTTACATTTTGTAAGTTGTATATGTTGTCTGTCAAACAATGTGCAATACTGCGGTGTCAGAGATTGTTCTTTACAAATACGTTACTCGAGAAAAAATGTTGTTTTTGAAGTTGGTAAAACTTATTTTCTAGGGTTGCTGTTTTCTGATTCTTGCAAATTTGCTTGAGAAACGTACAATTTTAAACTAATGCTTTTAGCACTGAATTATGTACCAATCCCTTTTATAACACATTAAAATTTATTACATTCGGCAGCCATATTGTGTATGTAGACACCTGAAAAATTGGCACAAGCTCGACTTCAAGCAACTGTAATATCGTGTTACTTTCGCAGTTGGCCCTTGACTTATTTGACACTTCTTACAGGGCGCCAACCTAATAACAAAGAAGCAACTAAATGCAGGCCTACTGCGAACAGCCAACGAGCAACTGCTATTTGCTTCAGTAAAAACACATTTTTGAAGGCTAAGTTACAGGTCCGTGAACCCGCGTAATTTTCCCGTCTGTATTCATAGTTTGAAACTGAATGTGTTTTTGAGGTCACACACCTAAGCCGAATGAAATCTATTAAATTCCTAACATCAACAAACTGATATTGAGATGGCGCAGCGGTAATTCTTGGGAGTCGCATACGAAAGGATCCGGATGCGGCCATCCTGATTTCGGTTCCGTGGTTTCCCGAAATCGCTCCAGGCAAATGCTGGGCAAGGACGAGGCTGCTTTCTCCCAGTTTCTGCCCTTGTGTTGTGTATGTCACCGTCTCTAATGCCTTCTATGCTGAAGAGTCTTACCTTACCCACAGACTAAATAGTAACACACACGTGAAACGACGTGGTGGCTCATTCGATACGGACGAACTTTGCTGCTTATTGCTTGCCCGAGACTGTTGATACCAGCCCCATGTTCTTTTCTAAATGACACCAAATATTTTCGCAATTTTCAGCTATCTCTCTACTTGCTATGTTATTAATCGTTTACTTATATTGACATATTTACCATTGAAATAAGACAACTGTGCTGAGGCACAGAACTCAGCAGGCTTGAGAATACTTTATTTAGTCGATATTTGTGGTAAAGTGGACACTTATTGATAACGAAAGGAAAATGTGTAAGTTCAACGAGAAGCATATTACAGTTTACTCTCTTGTGCATACTCAAGCCCCGACCATTTTTGTCCATTAGCTCTCCTCACTGGAACAGCATGCAATGAACAAATAGACAGGAATTGAGTATACATAAAACAATGGATTCTAGCATGCCTCTCGTTTAACTTGCGAAATTTTCCTTTCCCTATATATTGACAGCTCTAATTTTTTTTTGTCAGAATAGATTCGTCTTAAAAAAAAAGACAATACCGACATGGCAAGCCGGTTAGTTTGGATTGGACTTACGTTCAGTAACGTTCAACAAAATTCACGGATGTGCATTCGGAACTTTAATTAATGTGGTCATTGATTTTAATTTTGTTAAATGAACTGGCGTAGTTTGTACTTTTATTTCTGATTAACTGAACAGCGATGTGATTTTTATGGGTTGTTTCAGTTTTTTTCCCCAGTCAGTCTGTTGTATTTTCCTGTCGTGTGTTGGCATACCTTTAGAGGAAAATTCTTAAAAGCATGAAAAATGGTAGCTATGTGGTTGAATCAGTTTCTGTAAAATAAGAATTCGTTTCCGTTTTGTGACGGTCTTAATTTCAGTTGCTATATTTTTGTTTATACTCATGTTTCTTCTTTGTGTCACACATTATTTGTAGAGCCCACGATTTTTGGTGAAAAGAATTCTGCAACAGTTTGTTTCAATGTCTTACGTGCACATCTGCAGCTCTGCTTCATGGTTATTGGCAGAATGTAGGCGTGGCTCATTTGACTGTGCCAACAGGAACAAGGTTTCTGCGACACCACACGTCTGTGATTTGCGGGTGGAACCCTAAGACGCTGAGAGTTAAAAACAGCCAATCATTAGCCACGAAGCAGAACTGCGTATGTGCACAAAAGGCATTGAAACAAATTGTTGCAGAATTCTTTTCACCAAAAATCGTGGGCTCTAATTATTTGCCAAAAAGAGCATGTACACGTATATACGTCGTGTGTGTGTGTGTCGCTGGTAGTTTCTCTACCCCTGTGTGTCTCGTTGGTATGTTCTGAACCAGAGGGTATGAACAAGCACATAGGGACAATGAAGAGAGCCGACAGTTCACATGAAAGACGCTGCCGTCAGTTAGTTACGAGCCCAGCCACCGTGTATCGCGACAGATCGACAGTTTGGCGAGACACGCAAGACGCTGATGGTACGTGAATATCTTTGACGCGCACACGATGCACAGCTGGGTTGTCGTTCTTCTCATCTCACCTTCCAATCTTCAGTTACAATAAAACAGCGCAACAAGTACCCTCAGAGCTCCAGGTGAATGTAATGCCTGTAGCGTTACACGGCTGATATGTCCTGCCCCATTTGATTTTCTTGTCATGTAAAACGTATTTACAAAAGCCAAAAGGACCCTCTTTCACAAGCGAAAATAACTAAGCTTGCAGAGACTCTGACCAGCAGCTAAGGGAGTGGGCTGGGGTTAGAATCAGTGATTTGTACTGAAAATAATTTTGTACCAATTTCCTTCAGTGCCTTACGTGCACATCTGCAGGTATACATGTGCTATGAAGTAGAGCAGCATAATGTGCACGTAAGTCACTGGAACAAATAATGCAAATAATCTTTTTATCGATATTGGGATCCCTACCTATAACACTACTTTCTCAGTGGAAGAGTCAGAGTGAAATTTTGCACACTCCTACTTTCGGATAATGATTTTATTGAGTCCCAATGCTGGAGGACAGTTATAGTGCTGTGAATCAGAGCAAAATAAATTGATCGGTTGTTGGTTACACGAGGCGCTAGACACGGTCCTTCAATCTGATAGGCCACTGAGCGCTGTGGATTATCCCCTATCGGCAGAGCCACAATTTTATGGTGAAAAGATTTGTGCAATATTTTGTTTCAATGCGTTATGTGCACATCTGCAGCTCTGCTACATCGTCTGTGATTGGATGATTTTACTCTCACTTGCCTTGGCCAATTACAGACGTACAGAGTCACAAAAATCTTATTCTGATTGGTGCAGTCAAATGAGAAACGGGTCTGAGCAAAGACACGCTGCCAGTAATAATGAAGCAGAGCTGCCGATGTGCACATGAGACACTGAAACAAAGTGGGACAAAAATATTTTAGCGACAAAATCTTGGCGCTACCTATCATCGGTCGTGGATCAGTATGACTTCGAACAGGAATATTTCACAAAATATGAAGAGATTTTGGTCAGCACTTAACACCTAAGTCTATAGACGCTGACAAGTGGTGGCATGATGTGTGTCTCGAGAAGCGCTGGAATTAGGGGGGGGGGGGGGAGGAACACCGAGAAAACCCGCCGACGAGCGACACCTTCCGGCGCGATTCCCACATGCGAAAATCCGGGGACCGACTCTGCCGGGAATCGAACCCGGTGCGCCTTGGTGGGAGACGAATGATCTAACCACTCAGCTATTCTGTGCCGTTGCTAAGTTCAGAAGCTCGTTGATATAAGACCTGTAAGATTCTTCTACTATAAAATCACGTAGAATCGACAGCGCAAAATCCAACGTTAAACTTGTGCGAGAGTATCGTTAGTAGTGAATTTGAAAGTGTAATGTTTTATAGTTGGTTAAATTTTGGCGTTAAATGGCGTCCTTTCCAATTTATTATTGTTATTATTATTATTATTATTATTATTATTATTTTGTAGTAAAGTTTGTTTTGGCACCCGAAAGTTGGCGAGCCTCTCTTTCCTAACAGCAAGATTTCGAAAATAAAAATCAAATATTTCCATACCCTTCCTATTATTATTCAGCAGTAAATGTAACTACACTGTCTAAAACTTCCTAAATAGTAATGGAAGGTTTTTTAACCCATACACAATATGGGTGACTTACATGCTTCAGCTTGTAAATAGAGCATAATAAATTATAGGAATGCTACCACTAGTGTTTGAGAAATAATTTTACTATTGCTTTCTTAACACTGCTATACATTAGTTTGCTAAATTTACAAATAACTTTGCTCATTACTGTAGTATTCAATTCGTTCGATACTGTTTGATTTAATTAAAAAGTCAAGATTAAACCACAAACTAGTCACTATATACTGAAAAAATTTTGTAGTCTACTAAAGCGAGAAGTTTATTTATATTTCACTATGAGAATTAGGTAGTTGAGCCTTGGCCTATATTCTAATTAATATTGTAATTATTGTAGGACCATCCAGTTGATGTAAATGCGAGTTGGTATTGTACGTCCGTACATAGAACGAAATTACTTGACCCACTGATTTTTGGCGAAAATAATTTTTCATCAATTTGCTTAATTTGAATATGTGCACATCGGAAGCTTTACTTCATGTTTAGTGATTGGTAGGGACAGGAAAATTTCGCTGATTCAATGACCTGCGTGTTAGACTGCACTATCCTGTGTACACCCAAGCCCCGACTATTAATCAACTAGCTGCTACTCAGTGGAACAAAAGACAATGAACTAATAGACGGGGCTTGAAATGCATAGGGATTCTAACTGAATTCGCGAAATTTTCCTGTCCCTAGTGGTTGGATGTTTTCAACTCTCAGCGTTTCGAGATTCTACCCGCTAATCACAGACGTATGTTGTCGCAGTATCCCTGTTCTTATTGGCACAGTCAAATAAGCGACAGCTCTAAACAAATACGCGCTGTCTATAAGCACGAAGCAGAGCTGCAGATTTGCACGTAAGGCATTGAAACTAACAGATGCAAAATCAGTGACCGTACAATTGTGGTCACGACGGTACGGTTGGCAACGCTGGTTAGCACGGTAGGTCTATGGCCGCAAATCCTCCAGCATTACCTCCGCCCCCCATTATTCATAAATCTCCGCTGTTACGCAACTATTTCGGGCGATAACATTTTATGAAGGCTCATGCTCGTCCTTGCCTCGCCTTGGCACGGCCGTGGTAGACTATGAAAAGCTCACATTGTTGCTGCATAGTCACCTTGTATATCACCGTGTTTGCCTTGCTGCATCTTTCAACCTTCATTTGACTAAGCCTAGGTGTGGCGACGAGCACGTACAGACAGTACACAGTCAAGTGAGCACTTGTTGCAGTCTTCTTAGATATATGTTGTGTGTCCAAGAGGCGCCGGAGCTGTAACAGCATCTAGGCACGAGATGTGAATAATGTCTAAATTAACTTTTTGATCCACATCTCATAATGATTGTTCACGATACCACTTAGGATTTATTAAGACTCACGAAAGTTTATTACGTAGTTCACGTGTAATTTTATTTTATGATAAAATTAGGGGATAAAAGTAATAGGAAACCTGTATTGGAAGCGAACGAAGCGTCAGAAAGCAAATCAATTGAGAATTGAGCTATATCAGAATACTGTATTAAAATTGTTTGCCACAATTAAAAAAAAATAGACAAAATATGTGTGTATGTATGTGTATATAGTGTCGGTTGAATGCTACAACTAGATACCTAGGTCGCTGGAGATTTCCATTTATAACATCAATAATTACTTTTGCCATTCTCACAGTTATAAATTGTTGAAAGCAAATGAGTTTTTCTACAGTACTCCTTATTAAACCACTTGTTTAATAATTTCAGACGTTCACTTTCAAGTTTGGGTTAAGTTATACACTACCTGTTTCGTAAAGACAATTTGTATGTAGGAAAAAGTAATAAGGGCTTCAAAAGTGCTCACGTTACCGTAAATATTTTATTATAAGAGGGAACTTTGAACTGTGGGTAGAGTGATAGTCCTCTCCTTTACGCATGTTTTACAAATCACGTACATTCTAAATCTGAAGTAGTGTATATTCACTAATATCCCATTTGTTTCCACCTGGATGAAACAGTTTAAACTGACTGAATCAGCAGAAAACGACTGGAAAATCAGGAGATATTTAGTGATCCACTTTTGGAATGTTGGCACTGTAAATTATAATTAGTGACTATTTACTGATCTTCCGGTGTTTTTCTTTCGGTGATTCAGTTAGTTTAAACTGCTCCACCCAGAGTCTGTGAAAACCACTGAAACATTAAAGAATATTCACTAATTCTGATTTAGTGTGTGGGTATACATATGGAAAATTTGCGTTTTAGTTTGGACACAAACTATAATTCAAAGAATTATTAGTTCGTGACACTTTCACAATTAGTCCTTGACTTATTTGACACTTTCTGGAGGGCACTAAGCCAATAATAAAGATACAACTAAATGCATGCCCAATCACGTGGTATCTCTGTGTCTGAACTAGCAGCTGCTGTCTACTTAAGTACACAGGAGGATGGCCTAAAGGTCAGTCGGTCTTCATGGTGTATTGTATAAACGTAAGCTAAACACGTTTTTACTAACAGTCAAATTTTTGCAACGACCATTGAGTAGAATTTGTTGCAGAAATGCGTTCGTAATGTAAATATTATTTCTAGAAGGTTCGTTTTAAATTTCAATTTTATTTACTTTCGAAAATTTACTAACATTTATTTGCGAACATAGTTCCCATTAGCGCAATCACGTTAGTCATGAGAACAGGCGGCAGAGTTGCGTACATAACATTTTATTTTACTGGAAATATGTGGTATCGCGAGCTATGCAATACCTCGTGAATCATTCTCTTCTATACTAGGTAGTATTGGCGGCAGGTAATTATAAAGTCGAGGCGTGGTGGGATAGCCGGGTATCATTATTCACAGGAAAGCAATTTCCTGTGTTGTTGCTTTGCGCACAATTCCGGCCCCCATTGTAACATGTCCAGCTCCAGCGAGTATGTTGAACAGAACAAACGTGTTGCGTTTAAATTACCTCAGCTACACTGTGTGCGGGCTTCACAACATTGGGAAGGATCTGTACATCGAGTTCCCTAGGTTCCCAACAGAGAGCAGACATGTATAGTTTCTACAATAAGTGACCAATATATCACATGAAAGATGTTTAAGGGTGATCACGTGGCAAAAATACATATTTTTATATTTGCACATCATAGTGTTCGTTTTATAGAAGTTACTTGTGACTACAATTCTCCCTTGTAATAATTTTTTAGCTTTCATAGTCTTCCCATAATGTCATGTTAAAGTCAGAATTTTCAAGCTACGGGAACATAGGAATTTCAAAAACCGAGTGACTTACAAGTAGATATTATGGGCTATATGCTAAAAGATTTAAAAACACACAATGAAAATCCTTTCTACTTTTGAAAAAAAATTCTGAAAATATTGACAATTTCCTTTATTTATGGCGATTTTTAAGAAAGAAAAAAAATACTTTGTTGTGTGTTTTTAAATATTTCAGCAAATGACCCATAATATCTAATTTCAGTGTAAATTATTTCATTCGAGTAAGTCACTTGGTTTTTGTTCTTACTATGTTCCCGTAAGTTGAAAATTCTGACTTTGACATGCCGCTATGGGAAAACTATGAGAGCTAAAAAATGTTTACAAGTGGGAATTGTAGTCACAAGTAACGTCTATAAAACTAACGCTAGTCGTACAATTACAAAATTATTAGTATTGACCACGTGAACACGCTTAACGTATTTTAGGTACTGACGTTCGAAGCCTTAGTATCACGAAGCGTGTCAGGGCTTGTCCTATCACAACACGAAATTTGTTGCGGTAAAGAAGTTTTTTTTGTAAATATGAACCAATTAACAGTATCTTAGTCGTAAATATAATTTTTTAAAGTATACAGTAATGTAAGAAAGACACCGTGTTGCCATTAATTAAGAGTTGACGAAATGAAAAAGTTGTGTGCTTATGATTAGAGAGCCGAAAATTTCGCGGTTTCAACGACTAACCGGCTATACTCCACAGTCCTGTGTACATTCTGTCTTCTGCTACTGTTCTTGGTTGCTGCTCCAGTGAGAGTGTCGCTGTATTCAACGAGTGTTCTCATGCATGTTTGATTCGTTTAGAGCTGTCACGGATAATTTTAATAGCGAATCAATAGCGAAAGAAACTCACACTGACATTACTTCTAAATCTAGCTTGTCGCCAAACTATTTCGCGAAGTATCCGGGTCTCTACTTATAATTAGAGACTGACCTGTAGGCTAGCCTGCAAGAATATCTGTGAACTGAAGAAGACAACAGATTCTCATTAGCTGCGTATTGTTGAAGAGATATAGTTACATTTTTATTATTGACTCAGAGACTTCCAGCACGTATGGAAAAAGTCAAAGGCCAATTGCGTAACACAAATTAATGTTGTTGGAATTCCAACTTGTTCCCAAATGAAATCGCGAATTTTTCGGGTCTCTTCGAGGCCGAGGAACTTACCGGTCAGACCACTTTGTCCCAGTACATCCTCTGGACTCAGAATAACTAGGTCTGTATAATACAGAAGCGGAGTGACGTGGCAGTGTCTTTGACGGAAGGGCAATTGCAGCTGCTCGAAACCTTGGACACCGATCTTCAGTCTGATTGACCACTGCGTGCTGTGGAGGATCCTCTATTGATAGTAGAGGCACGAGTATTTCGCAGATTTACCAGGCAGGCCTGTACCCCCACTGGCTATGGTCGAATAACATTGACTTCTAAAATTTCACATTGTAGGAAGAGATAAATATATGTTTTCTCCCTTTGAGAACTCCAGAGCTCTTTCATAAATAGTAGGATCAGATATATATTAGAAGGGGCTTATAATTCTCTGGCCACCCCTAGCTTCCTCCGTGTTACGCCCATGGATGAAGGTGCTGTGTAAAGCACCATTATTATGTTGTCTGTCAAAACAGAACCCGTGTACTCGTTAGACTACTTCTGCCGTCCAGCATGACGGAATTAGCACGATGGTAGACCTATTCCTGTTAAATGCTTGAGTCATTGTTTGATTATTCAGAGAACAGGTTTCTGTTGCGCGCATAACTTCACTCAGCGCTGCGTGGGCCTGTCGTTTGATTTTTCGGATAAGACAGTTTTTGCAGTCGTAGATCTTCAAGGGAGATAATTAGAACGATTTCGTGATATTTTAAAACAGTTTTATCCTCAGGCGAACTTGATACGATCTCACAAAAATCGCGTACAACTTTATCTGTATGAAAATACCGTGAAAATTCACCAATCTATCCCCTTAATCAGATTACAAGAAATTAAAGGTACGGTGCTCGCTGCTGTATAGGCCTATAATTTGCTCGTGGTGTTTACAGCAGCGAGTCAACTTCGCCTCCTTGTCTCAACCAAACACACGCTGAAGGCAAAGGAACGAAGTGTAATAGCGCAGAACGAAGTGTAATAGCGCAGTTGTTAAACACTGCATGCGCATTTGATTAGTCCTGGGTTCGATTCGCGGTTTGGTCGCCTTGATTTTGGGTCTTCCAAAATTACTCAGGGTGAATGCTGGGATGAAATAGTTAAAATTGTAATAGGAAGTGAACTCGAATACAGATTTTAACCAGAAAGCCAGCAGAGATACGTTTTCGGCATCGCTGCCGCCGGTGTATGGCAGTACTACCGCCCTCTTGTGCCTGATCCCGAAGGCTTACCAGGAGACACATTGCTGTCCTTCATGCTGGGAGGGTCGTCATTCCGCTCCAGTCAGTCCCATACGACTAGGGGTCACTGTAGCCGTGCAGCCAAAGCATATGACAGGGTAGTTGAATATCACTGAAAGGAGATAATACACTTTCCTATCGCGGTGGCAGGTAGTAGAAACCCACTCACCTAGCAATGGTAACACTCACAGGTTGCTGCGGGGAACCATCTTGCTGAGGGCGAGGCTATCCAACCTCTGCGAAACCGCTTCGTAGACGAGTCCTGTTAAAGCGGACCAGATCAGTGACTCAAGGACTCTCTCTGTAAGTCTCCTCCTAAGCAGGAATTCATAAACCACTTCTACTAATAGTCAGACCCGTGATCTGCTCAGCACAAGGCTGGGGCTTCACGCCGATCCCCTGAGTATCCGCGAAATACCACGCGTCATGAGTTTTCACCCGAGTTGGTGTCCACCCTCCGGAGCCCCAGAACCTCTTCTTCAGATCAACATTACTCGAGATCCGCAACGCAGGACACTACTGCGTGCCTAAGAGGGGACACGCAATCTGTTCATAGGTTGTGCAGCAGGCTAGGGCTTCCGTAGCAGCTTCTTGTAACTCGCCGTTGATCTTTCCCTCGTACACAAGGGGGGCCACTACTTGCCCGGTCTTCGTCCTAATTCCGTTAGCCGCTGTGCAAGCACAACGTTCCTAGCCCTGACCATGAGTAGGTGGAGCCTGAGGCTATATATATATTATTCGCATCACGCGACGGTGGTAGGGGTAGAGGGAAAGCTGGACAGGGCACAGTTGACGACTCGCATCTTCTGCACTCAGCATCCACCGGTGTTTTCCACCTGTCTGAGGGACACTGTTTCTAGCCCCGGAAGGCACCACTTCTAGCCATCTTTCCTAATCACGGCGAACTCCCCGAACAGCGTACTTCCTCTTACACTCACTTAAGGCTTCGCTCTTAAGTTTTGCAGTGGTTTCGAAAATGTTTACTAACGCGAATTAATACATATATCAAAAATTCATCTTACAGTTTTAACACCTATATATCATCGTCTGTAGCTGAATTTTTTTGTTACAATACACCAAACGGATTTTTAGGCTTTTACCCCTGAAATTTCACATATTTTGTTGTCAAAATAAGCCAAAATAAAGCAAAATAAATTTTTGCTAGCAAACGGTACATTATTTTGAAAAACGCTCTGCCAAAATTATGTATCTTATAATGACTGTACACAGTCTCAAATTTTTTCAAAGCATTTGGTTAAGTAAAATCGAGTTATTTGCAATTGTTTGAAATAAATGAAAGATCATGGCCTTAAGAGCCGGGTGCCAAACACCTCGGCCTAACCACCATCACGCCCCTTAGGGCAATGGAGCAGCGACGGAATGCAAGCATGGGGGATACAGACGTTCCCCGTGAAATTCCGTCGACCAACGGCAACGCCCGCCACGTTTCCTACATGCGAAAAATCCGGAACTAACCCCGCCGGGACTCGAACCAGGATTGCCTTGGAGGGAGGCGAGTAGCCTGACCACTACATCGCCGCGGCCTAATGCCGGGGTGACTTTCGTCATATAAAGGCCATGGCAACTTCCTTTCCTGTTCCTCATTCCCTGCGCCGTTGGTTCCGTACCTGATGACCGCGCCGTTTTTCTGAGTTATTGGTTGCGTCTCTGACATATTTTATCTTTTAACAACCTACTTCAAGGTAAAGCAAGCATGAAAGCAGTAGGGATGATACTGAATCGCACATGTAGCATTTCAGCGGCAATTTGCTGCACAAACATTGCTACTGATTGGCGGTCTTTCGTCCAACTACTTGCTACCTTTGAAATTATTGGCTGCCACTGACATTTTGAATTTATGAATTGCAAATTGTGAAGGCAGACGATGTAGGATTTTGGCACAACAGAATATAAAATTAGACTACAGCTACTGCTTCAAACTTTCTCTCTAGAAGGAAATATGCGTGTGAGCAAAGTCATAGGATTCCGGGTGTGCATGTAAGTTATGCGTCTCTCTCTCTCTCTCTCTCTCTCTCTCTCTATATATATATATATATATATATATATATATATATATATATAGACACACAATCGATGATACTAAACAATTTTTTTTATATCAGTAGGAACAAATCAAGAAAATTGTTCAACGCATAAGTGAATATTTAATGTCAATATTGTATTTCAACATTCAGTTACAGAGTAAGTTATACATATTACACACGTGTTTATGTGTATAACTCATAGATATGAATGTATTTTTCGTGTTTCAGATCTGCTTACATTGTCGATGCTGTGCTAATGTTACATTTAAACATACTACTGTACTGAAATTCATAAATACTGCTGTAACGTGGGGTTATTCTGCCAGATTTTGAAGTTATTTTGCACCGCTAATTTTTGCTTCTGGGGAATGATAGACTTCACTATTCATAACTTTAATAATAAACAATACTATAGAGTGAAGAGTATCTTCTAATTTTCGTACGGAGTGGTGCAAAGTAACTTCACTTTACAATGCTGAATAAAGATATAAATTTATTTGATATATTTAATATGAAAATGTGTGGCTTAGGCCTATATGCCATATTACACCTGTAGTGCTACCGAACTACTTTGAAAATATATAGTTTCTATATTTTTGTGTAAAACATAAATAGTTTATTACTGTTTATCATATGATGTATTTCCTATAGTGTAAGACTTAAAACAGGCTTGTAGTTTTGACCACTGTCTACGTATATGAATTCAGTGGTGACCCTGTTATTTTAGGGCGAAGTAATATAGATAAATGTATTAGTGTTGCATAATTGTTTTGATTAACAATGATAATAAAATAACTAAAAATATTTGGTAGATTTGACCGTTTTTATAGACTTATTAAGTACTAAGTGTAAGAGAATTTTTGTTAACCAAACCAAGTTTCAAACCCTGCCACGATTAGATTTGATGTTCTAACAAATTATATATTTCAGTTAATTCGAATACTGTGATGACTCAAAAATTCTGCCTAACAAATATTTGGCTGACCGAACTTTTACAATTAGTTTTTACCGTGTACAAACGTTTATACATTTTTTTTTCAGTAGGAAAATTTCTGGAAACTTAGTTGTCAGAAATTTTTTTTTTCTGGCCAAATGTATAAAAAACGTTTGTAGCAATACAACATAGGCTACTATCTTATTTGTGGTAATACAAAATGTATTTTTTAGTGTATCAATTGTTGTCTGTATCAAAACTTTTCGTCAGCGTGTCTCTATGTTGTTGGTCACATAATAAAATATGTTTAGATATATAATAAAATGTACTTTTTTATTGCTGTATTTTCGACCAGGCTGACGTGAGTGTGATGTCCTGAGAGAGAATGGATTGCAACCATAGATTGTGTATATTTTTACCATGGGGTATTTCAAACGATCCGTAACGCGATTTACGAGGCCAGTAGGCGGACGGAGTTTGATTGTATGCAATCAAGTAATGGTCGTTTCAGTTCATTAGGTCGGGACCTCTGTAACAGCTGTAATAAATTAAACGAATAATAAAAAACAACTCCCTATAAAACCTGTTCCAATCATCTAACTCTATAATTGTTGCTTGTGTGACATTCAAGTCGACAACCTTTATTTATTTTCTGTGTAATTATCTGTTGCAGCTTCCTCTAATTATTATTCCCTGCATAATATTTATATTGTACTAAAAATATCAGAAATGTGAATTGTACGGATTTATTTCGATCGATTTAGTGTTGCAGCATTTGCTTTTGCTAAGTTCAAATTAAATCGTATCACTAAATCGAGAAAATATGTAACTAATTTTCAACAGTAGTCGATACAATTCGTTCTTCGCTTTGTTATTAATGTATGTTCTCAAGGCCACATGCTGTATTATTTAGTCCAGATATCTCAAAGGGACTGAGAAAATACCAACCTGGAGGTATATATGAAAACAAATGATGACGGCATTCGTAATGTAGTATCTTAAAAAGTAAAATTTGCTGAAAATGGAAGCATGCTGTTGTAAAATAATTATTTAACTATGTTTTAGACATGATTTATAGTGGTTGGGTGGCTGTAGCCAGAGGTAGGCACTTTATATTGAAACTAGTTAAGTGGATCAGTTACAGACAAGTCGTGCATGTTTCCAACTAATTTCGTGTAATACTTCTTAGTAGAGGTACGTAAATTTCGCGGATTCATCTGGAAGCAGCCTAGACTTGTCAGTCCTATACACCCACTGGCCACAATCGATTATCTATTGGCTTATAACCGTACAAGCAGGTAGCAAGCGATAGCACTTCGCATTATTTCCTTATTTACTACTGGCTTGCAATAGTCAAACGCGTTTCGTAACAACCGCCAACAAGTCACAGACATGACAATGAAGTATACTTAATTGGCGTTCAACCTGACCTGGAATGTATCTGCGAAATTTACGTACCTCTACTTCTTAGTCAATAGTACAGAAGCAACTAAATGCGTCATCGAGCAGCCAGTGAGCAGATAATGTCTGCTTGAATACACACATGTTCTTGGAGACTAGCCTACACGTCAGTGACCCACGAATTTTTCCGGTCTCTAATGAAGAATGACGTGCCTTTGACTACTACAAGCCAGTAATGAATAAAGAAATAATTAGTGCAGTTGTCGCCTGCTACCTGCTTGTACTGCTAGAAGCTAATGGTCGAATGTGGCCAGTGTGTGTATAGGACTGAGAAATATAGGCTGCTGCCTGATGAATCCGCGAAACTGACGCACCTCTGTCGAAATGATAAGTTTACAAATAATTTTTACAGTGTAGTCGACTGAAGAGACAAAAATATCCGAAGCGGTTCCGAAGCCTACATAGACTCAAGTTAGCAACACACCGGCCGCCACTGCTATCAGTAAAAATAAAAAAATCTCGTTTTACTGTGTGATTTAGCTTATGTTCGACGCGGCCGCGACGTTTGGACTGATAGTGGGTAGCTGCAGAGTTCACGGTCGTGAGTTCCGGCGTGCGACACTCGGCCAGCGTAGACAAGACAGATGAACGACGATAGTCACCAGATTTACTAGTGTACTACTGTCATTGGTTTACGACCGGGGGACCCCCACTTCTATAAATGTCCATGAAGTCAGCGGTTTAATTTTTATCGTCGCCGGAGAAGCGGTTTCATTTGGTCGAAACACTGTCGATACGTTGTCCACTGCTCTGGGGAACAGTTGTTAGAGTTGATTAACACTGATTTCTGTTTGAAGTAATCACGCTTATTAAGACAAGTGTTCCACACACAATTCCACTGTACTAACAACAATAATGGTCGCCACAGCATGTCCAAATGACAATCATGTTGTGACTTCATGTGCTTCGAAAACTGGTAAAATATGCTCTGGCGAACTGAAACATATAACAATTTCTTTACGTCCTATTTTTATTGAGATGTTCCGATGGCGCCGGCTATATTTTGTGGAACAAGTTCAGTAAATAATGATCAAAATATTGAAACACGTGGGTTTTAAAACTGCTGACATAAATATTTATTTATTTTATCGTATGACTCCTAAATTTCGATCCAAGTGCTGATGTGGAACAAATGTCACTATATTAATAGGCATCTGGAGACAAGTCACTGATGTTAAATATTAATGACTGCATGATAAATGTGGCTATTTGCATACATGTCTTGTACAGGACAGACCAAAAATTCAACGTGTGCCAAATTTTCAGGGACGGACGGTAAAATCATTGCATTTACATTGGCAGCAGTCCTGTATTTATTATTTAAAAAAAAAAAAAACTTGGTGCATTTTAAGTAGTAGTTTAAGCAGCTAGTAAAAACTTTGGAGATTATGTATTTTATTTTAGACAAAATACTATAGGGGCCTACATTAGCTACAGAACGGTGTTCTTCTCAGAGGACACAGACGAAGTGGTAGTATTACAATATTGCTACGTACTATATGCATGTAAAGGTTGTTGTCTTTGCTACCATCTAGGCAATATATTTATGACCAGCCTCGTAGAAATAAAATACTTGGGTTTAAGCAGTATATTATTTGCCTTGGAAGACACCGTAGTGTCCCGTCAGGAAAAGGAAATAACAATGTGGAGAAAGTTACTTAGTTGTTTAATTGCTATCGCCTGACACTTTCAAGGGAGAAGGTCCATTAGTCAAAGGTTTATAACTACATTAGGAGCTGGTGACTAGATTTTAGTCACATTTTTCGTAAGGTGAGCTTTATTTTTTGTTTATATAAGCATACTTTTATTTTGTGTAATTTTTCCCGGCCAAAAGCAAGATCGAATCACAAGTAAAGCTTCTTACAAAAATGTTCGTATCCTTCAAAAATTTAATGTACGCCAATACTACGGAATGCGAGCAGATAATGTACAAGGAACATATAGGCAATCTAGTTAAATCACCATTCGGACACGAGAAGTTTCCAGCTTAATGTTGTCACAACTCAGCCTCGTTACGCAAACCAGCCAGTAATACATTTACTTTAGTAGCCGGAAGTGCTTCAGTTTATACCGACAAATGGATCAGAATAAAAATATTGACACGAAAAAATGTGTTGGCTTAAAATGTATGTGAAGTTTGAATCAAGGTTGCCGCAAATGACAGTAATTATGTTGGTATTGTAATGGCGAAGATTTTCTACTTTTTTTATTATGTGTGAGCAATTAATTTTGCGTGAGAATACAGCTCTACGGTCCGAATCGAGGTGTACATCATTACATCACTGTACTGAAACAACATGTTCGTTATGTTTCTCGTTTAGATGGTGTAGTGTCAGAGTTACTTATATTTGTTGTATGGCATACATATGTCAGTGTAACTTATCACAGAGTGCTAACGAACACAAAGACCTTCGTCTTCAAGAATGTTTTTCAAGTTAGGATTTAAATGCCAGTATCTTAAGGTACGTAACTGAACATTTTAGAGCAATTTTGGTTATAATACTATTAAAATAGCTCAAATTCCGGGAGTTTATTAGAAATAAGTTACAAGAAAGAGGCGCAATAACTTAATAACGTCAAGTTTAGTTTATCCAGGATTTATAACTATCGGTCTAGCTAGCCTAACGTAGAAATGTTTGTGTGTTAAATTACAAGAAATAAAAGTTAGTTGACACAAAGTTTTTCATTATTTTTTTATGAAATACATATTTTGTGAATTTCGATGGATAAGCTAAGGTTAGCAGTTTCCGTTTTTTTTAGTTACATCAACTCTTCTTACTGTCGTATCATATATAAACTTATTTGAGAGCTCCTCAGATCTTGGTTAAAATTTATCACGGCCGTTTTTTAAATGATAAAAATTACGATTTACTCTCGAGCGTTCTTCTATACGGTTTGATAATTGTATTCTAAATTGCATATGTTTATGTGAAGTGAAACCTGGTTTAAAGAGTGATATACTCGAAATAAATCAGTATTAAAATTAGAAACACTGCACTAAGGCTTCAAAAAAGGAAAACACGTTTATTTTAATGATAAACCATGTATAATAAAATCATAGTTCCCGTTTCCATGAATTACCTTCTTTGAACATTATGAACCAGAGGAAACTATGTATGTTTGGTCAAATAACTGTTGGCAAAAAAGTAAACAATCATAAAATACCGCTTTAACCAAGCCATGACAAGAACGAAGGAAACACGTAGTCAGCATACTACACACAAACAATAGCTGAATACAATTTAACCGAAGTAAATTAGATGCTATATAATGTGATTTTTAAAATTTACATTTCATTCTAAAACCAAATTTTGAGAAAATACATAGTTTCTCGTATTTTATCTCGCTTAGAGCACCGCACTGTTTGTGGCAAACGTTAAGGCTGTATATGTGTAAGTTTTGTAGACGTTACAGGTGACAGCATTTTCATCTTATGGAAAATGTTTCGCATGCATATTATACACGTAACGGCAAGACAAAAGTCAGAATTTGCATGTTACGGGAGCATGCACCAAACATAAACCAATAGACTTACTAAAATAATATTGTCTATACTGAAATTAGATGCCACGAGCTACGTGATATAATTTGTAAAAACACAAAACAGCATATTTTTATGTTTTGTAAATAATACTTAAAAATAAAAGGATTTTACATGTACAATTAGCGAAGTCTTTGATGTGCTAAAATACGAAAACTATTTTATGTTCAGCAAATGTTTAGTTTTTATCAGATAACGACATTACTCCTGCTTACAACGATAGCAAGTTTATAGCTAACTGATGTGAACTGTCAACTCGTTGTGGGGTATACCAGCGGTAACAAGTGCACATCCCCTTCTACGAAGCGGCAAGTTGCCATGGCGTGGTGTCGAGTTGCACGATAAGAGATGATAGAAGCGTGACCCTAACCTTTCAACGCTCGTGGGCGACTGAATAAAAAATCTGAGAGCGGCTCAATGTATACCGACTCAACTCTGTAGTGCGTCTGGAGTGTTGGCGAGACGCGTATTTGTTACATAAAGCTATTAAAAGTTATATTACTAATGTGACGGTTTTAATGAGCACTAGAATAGCCTTAAGGGCGCGGTCGCATTAGTTTTCAACGTCTTTTTTAATTTTTATAATTGTACCATATATATTTTTTATTTTAAACATAAATTGTGATTAAATCTTCCTGTTAGGAAATTTGTGTATCTCTCATAGTTTTTGCATATTGAGTTGTAAACGTCAAAATTTGCACTTTACAGTTTTATGCACGCCACTAAAATCAACTGACATACCAAACTGAAAAAATGCACAGTGTATAACAATGTTGTAGGCTATAACTTGGCGTATATAAAAACGAAAATAAAACATTTTTGTATTTAAAAAAATTTTTTCAAATTTTTAAATTTTCATTTCTAAATTTAGCATTTTTAATTAAATACTAAAATATTTTATTTTTGTTTTTATATATGTCAAGTTATATCCTACAACATTGTTGTACGCTGTGAATTTTTTTCAGTTTGGTATGTCAGTTGGTTTTAGTGGCGTGCGTAAAACTGTAAAGTGCAAAAGTTGACGATACTCAAATTTCCTAAGAGGAAGATTTATTTACAATTTATGTCTAAAATAAGAAAAAAAATCTGGTACAAATATAAAAATAAAAAAATATGTTGAGAGCTGATGTGAACCGCCCCGTTAAGCCTTAAACTTTCAGCCTCGCTTTGCGACAAATAAATGTAGCTTGTAGCGAATTGCTAGCTCCTATAAATCAAACATTATTGGAAACACGAAAATAAAGGACACTAACTCGATGCTTTCACTGGGATGTCAACCCAGCACCCATGCACACTATTCCTGATTCTAACCGGAAGAGAACATAACTCACTCTGTTTTGTAGACTTCAACGAAAAGCAATAAAATATGAGTGATAAACTTTTGAAATAAACTTAAGAATTCGCTTGCCAGTAGAAACAGCGTGGTTCAATGTCGTTACGCAAGTTTGATTTTTTCATTACTGCTTTGTTGTTACGCCTCAATGAAATACAAATAAACATGACAACCTAATTTACCCAGACGAGTTTCGTTAATTACGACTTCAAACGTTTTGCTGACTGTAGACATCGATTTTTTTTTTTCAGAGAATGTCACTTTCACGTGGAAAGAATATAATAATATTAATAGTATTTTACGCATACCTTGTCTGAGTCCTTATGTAACGCTTGATACAACATTTAATTTAAGGTCCCACTTTAGACGAAAATAATCAACCCTGACGTACTGTCATTAGCTACGACAGATGTTGGTATTATTCTGCTGGCAACTTGCAAAACAGCATTTAATGAATTACTAAACAAAACATACAAAATAACAGGCTTCAAGGCACACGGTAACCTACACACGAAATTGTTTAACAAGCAAATCAAGCTCGAAGTTATTTAATCCATCGCTCGGAAACGCACTACGCAGGACAAATTAGAATATCCCTAATTAAATAGAGGGCAGAACTTCTTTTTTTTTATTAATTATTACTATCATCTTTGTAAACATGTGTTACTCGTGTTGTCGCATGGCGTGGCCACAAATCACGAAAGGCCCGACCGTAGATCTTACCACAGCCACAGACTAAATAGTAATACAGACGTGAAATGACGCGGCGGCTCGTTTGATACGGTCGAACTTCGCCGCTTATTGGCTGCCCGGGACAGTTCATACCAGCCGCGTGTCTGTTTGGCTCCTGCATGTTGCGGCAGGTTTCCTGTTGGCCTGGCTGCTGGCTAGCAGAGCAGCTGCCTTACGCTGATTGGCCGTAGGCTTATCCGCCATGTTGCTGGCCAGGGAAGTCATTTTGCTGGCGTGTGCGACTGAGTTCGCTGTCCTATCGGCTATTTCACTTCTGTATTCCTAAATATTCTGTGCCACAGCCCTGCGTGCTCCGGTCGTGCTTGTATATTACTGCCGCATTAAATCTGTTCCGTGTGCCAGCGGGTCCTGCATAAATGACAACACCTGTCTCGCTTCAAAACTGAACTGATCTAGTTGCTAGCTTCAGGGTGTTCGCATTTGATTGAAATTTTTATTATTCAGAGAAGGAAAATGTAAAACTGCAATAGTAGCGAAGATTTCATTTCGGCCCTACCATTCGCTACAGTACAATTATTAAAATTAAACTTTAGGCCACGCGCAGTACCGCAAATCGCCAATATAAAAATTTTCTGTGCTGATTGAGGTCTTAATATTATCTTAACACTTCAGTTGTCATGCCTTTATTGTAACGCAAAGTAAATAAAATTTCTGCTACATTTTGTCTCCTCAGAATTAAAAAAAATATTAATAATATTAATAATAAATCAGAAAATAAAATAATCTGATATGGCGAGTTATGCTGAGCTTATGCAGTGTTTACACAACGCAAAATTCAATCTCGTGCGAGATCTCTCATGCGATCTCACATGTAAGAATATCAGAATCATGGAGCACATAATACAACAGTCCTACTCCCATGTTAATCAACTTGAACCTCACTTTCGCCGAAGACGCCCGAAGTAGATACCCCCTCCCTATAATGCCAACGTCAGAATACGCAACCAGACTGATGGAGAGACACATTTTAGAATTGCCATGTCCATAATATTGCAGTTTTCGTTATTACATTTAACTGTTCAGCGTATTAAATAAAACTATTTCTAAAAGGCAAGCTATTATATACGCATAGTTTCATACTTCGATGATGATGTTTTATTGTAACATGCATTTTTCGTGTCGTAAGTTGTCTGTCGGAATAGGGCAACTTCAGAAATCTTCGGTTTATTTTCTCTATTCCAGGTGGCCCAGATCAGAATAGTAGCCTACTGCTCGAAAACGTTTCACGCTAATACCGTATAGCAAGTTCTCTAGTTCACTCCTCGCAGAGGGCTGGTTGATGTGCCTCTGTTGATTTTCAACAACCACAAGGTTATGAAAATTGTACATATTTAGTTTTACAGCAATCAAGAACGTACTAAAAGTTTATGAATACCTGTGTTGTTATCGTACAAAGACTAAGTATTAAAATATAAGTTTATATCTGTTTTATGACTCGCCAGATATTTCTTCGCACATTTGAAAACATTATTTAAAAATAGAATCCTTCATTCCCTGAAACTTGCAATGCCTTGCACAGAAAAGTACACGTTCGAAAGCCTTATCTAGTACAAAGAAGACCTGTACGAGAAAGTCTCGTTCGAAATTTGGTTCGAGATAGAGCTTCTTCCACTAGTTCTTCACGTATACGACATTGCTATACGGACTTCTTGGTGATTCATTATAGGCGTCAATGAAGTAGTTATTTCATAACTATGTAATCACAGATACATATAAGTACGTAACTGCTCTTTGAGAACATTCAACTGTAGCGGTATTTTTTTTATAGAATGGGTATATCGTCACAGCCACAACAGTTGATCCGTGTTCAGCACTCCTGAGGAAACAAGCACAGTTTGACCTAACATGGTATGTACATGTTTTGGGACGGACGATCAGGAAACTAGCCAGTTATTATATAACTATCAAGTATTATGTTAATTGCAAAGAACCTGGCTATGCCAAAACAATCGTATCACACATATCTCACGTTACACACGGCGCGAGTTTACGGACTTTAGGCTTGTGGTCTGTTGGCCGCGAACCATCGGCAGGGACCTGCAAATTTAGGGTTAATCTTCTGGTAGCAGACTAAACTGAAAGCTACTGTACGACAGTTGGACGTATCTCATTGGTAGAGATAATGGTTTATTGCGGGAAAACTTGACTGTTTGCTGGGTTTCACCGCACGTTCAGGTTACTAAATTATAACTACCTTTCGTTTGTACGTGAATCTGTTACCCTATTTGACTGAGCCAATACTAATCCCGCTATTGTAATATTTTATGCCTGTTATTGATCTGTAGGGACTGGAAAATTTCTCGAATTCAATTACCTGTAGGCTAGAATCCATTATAGTATGCATACTCAAGCCACGACCATTCGTCAACTAGCTGCTACTCAGTGGAACAGCAGACAATGAACAAATAAATGGGGCTTGAGTATTCATAGTACAATGGATTCTAGCCTACATGTCATTGAATTCGCGAAATTTCCCAGTCCCTATTGATCTGCAGACAGCTACGTTATGCCAGAAGTTTATCACCGAATCATATAGGTATGTTGCAAGAACCACAACGTTTTCAAGGGTATGTTGGCACAAAACATTTTCGCGATGTACCATCATTAGAGACACTGGTAAGTCATGAAAATGTTAAAAACAGTCACCAATGAACTGTAGTATATTAACTGTGAAACGTGTGAACAGTTTTGGCAAATCACACACGCTGTTTGTTCAAGCCGTACAGTTCTAACTGGGTTTGTTGTAGAGAGAAACAATACTTCAAATAAACGATAGCTAATATCGATACAAAACATTCAGTGTTATGTACATCATGTTGGAGCCTAGCAAAAAGTCAACTTTTCCCACGATTATTCAGTGTGTCCAACCATCATCTCCACTCATTAGCCGTACACCTCGTGCTTGCAGTGAACTATTCTGGCAAACAATTTAACAGTCCACGCCAGGTTAACCACTGTTTTTTTTAACCGTCTCTTACGTAAATGACATCACGTAACATCCAGCAACCAATAAACTCACGGCTCATACTCAGGTTTGTACAGAGCAGTCAAGTCAAGTCAAGTCTTTCACCAAATAATAAAGAGTAATTTTGCGCGTGTCTAGCCATGGATTGGTTTTGCTCGCAGTTCGTACCTCCGTGCCCGGAGTGTACGTCGTCTTGTTTACAAGTCAGCTCACTTTACATGTTCCCCCTCGCAGCCTTCACCCATACCTGGTCGCACGCGACAGCAGAAGCGGGCCAACAGGTCCGCCCACACCCCCTCCTCCTGACATTCGTAGAGCGAGTTGGACGACGCGTGAACTCTGACACCCACGGCCAGTACGCCCGGGTCGTATTCCTGCCGGTGACCTCAGTCGCATCGCGGATACGTCTCTGGACCACCCCGTCCTTCCCCCTCCCTCCACCATGGGAAAAGTTTACTTCACCCCTCCACCCTCATACACCTTGTTTCACCGGCCGAGTGCCGAGGTCGTGGGCATAGTCGCCACTTCTGAACATTTCCTACTAGGTTTCGTAAGAGAATACCTACTTCAGGTAGTGTATGGGTAGTGGTGTAGCATGCCACGAGTGTTTTTTTATTCGAAACTGCTGAACCTATTTTAAATTTATCCAATAAAAAGTATAAGCAAACTATATATTTTTAACAAATATAAATAACGCATCGTTTTGGTTATTGACGCATTATCTTCGGGAATCCGAGGGGGCCGCGGTGTCCAAGTAGTAGATAGCTCGGCACTCACCAAGGCGATCCGGGTTCAATCCCCGACGGGTTCAGCTCGGATTTTTCGCATGTGGGAAATGTGGCGGACATTGCCACTGGCCGGTGGGTTTTCTCTTGGATCTTCCCTTTCTGCCACGTTTCTTATTCTGTCGCTTCTCCATTGTAAGGCTTCATTTCATGTCGTCCATCAGTATATGCAGATCCAGTCAAAAATCTGTATTCGGGGTACGATACCCTGTCCTCAGGTACCCTCCTCATACACAATTTATTTATTTCGAGAATCCTACAATTTTTAACTAACGTACTTATAACTGATATTGTACGCACAATGTCCTCCTTAATGTCATGTTAAATTATATTCGGCGGTCTTCTGTCATTTTTAATGATTTTGCTTTTTTACAAACCACGTTCTACATTGAGAAAAGAAGAATGTTGCTACAGGAATAAAAATTTCGAAAAAAAAAAATAAATCAGATGTTTTTAAATATTTTTTATAACGAAATAACGTACTTGTTCGTAGTTTCCAGGATATTAAAAAAACGGTATACGAGATACAATATCAATATGGGCGGTACAGAGATGAACTAAAAGTCAGTGGTGACATATGTAGGTTTGACAGGTACTCAGTCCCACCTGATATTTTTAAATATATAAATCCGTATCCTTGCTCGCGCCAGACCTTTGAGGTAGGCATCGCCCTTAGGGGGGCCTCTCTACCTGCGGTTGAAATGCGTTGCAGCAAGTTGTGATTATTCTTTTTTGACTAAAAAACTAAATGCGCATTGTATTTGTATATCTACGGATAGAATACACACTTCAAACTATGTCACTATAGTTTCAAAAATTTGGCACGTTTATTCAAAACGTCATTTTCAGGCCTCTGAAAATTGCAAAAATGGGTATTTTAGACTGCCGTATCTGTAAAAATAACAACCGGATTAAAAAAACAGAACTATAGAAACAAGCGTTAGACTTTGAACTATCCTGCACACGTATAAAATAATGTGGTCACCGCTTGAAGTCCCATAGGAAAAAGGATAATAATGGTGCACTGCACGCCATCTGAGAAACTTGCGCGGAGAGGCGAAAGTACATTACACACGTGGGTCAACGACAACCTTACTGCTCCTGTCTCACACACAAATGCAGTCTATCCAGGGAGGCTCCGTAGGAACGAGTTTTACGCACGGCTTATACAAACAGATAGATTTGAGGTCAGAGTCCTCGGTTGAGAGAGGGAATTTGGGCGTCAAGCTACACCGTGAGACACTTTCCCCCAAACTTATCTCTTGGTTGTCAGTGTGTAACAATAAATCGTGACAAAATTGTTTGCACTGATTATGTCTAGCCGTAAAATGATTGGAATTGTTTACCTTATATGATGAGTCTAGAGACATGAACTTTTCGCGAAAAGAATTTTGCCCCACTTTGTTCCAGTACCTTATGTGCACGTCTGCAGTTCTGCTTCATAGATATTGGCAGCGTGCCTTTGAACTGTGACGTTTCTCATTTGACTGTACCAATCACAATAAGGTTACTGTAACACCACCCGTCTGTGGTTTGCGTGTAAAACCCCACGACACACGAATGTCAAAACATCCAATCTCTGACCGTGAAGCAAGTCTGCAGACGTGCACACAAGTCACTGACACAAAGTGAGGCAAATTTCTTTTCGCGAAAAGTTCATGTCTCTAAGCTTATACACATTCGTTTGAGAAATATTAAATGTAAGCTCATTCGTTAATAGTTACACTGAAGATATCTGTGTCCAGAGTATTTGTGTGTGCTGAAGTCCACAGACTCTTTGTACAGTAAAACTTTCATAAATTAGATACATGGCCATTTCCAACACTCTTAACGTTTTGCGCTGTGGTCTTGAGTTACTTGGCTTTTATACTTCAGAGGAGTGTGTGCCGGTTTCAGATTTTTGCGCTTGACGTATGTGGACAACGGAGCTAGCTATACGAGTCAGAGTGTCACGCTCGACAAGAAGCATATCGCTTTTATTCGCAGCGCGCCAAACTGGCGTGTAAGGTATTTCTTGTAGTCTTTTTCCTATGATAGTTTAAGCTGTGACTGTACAATTTCATTTTCGGGTAGTATGAAGTAAAGTCGACGCACGGGTGGTATTTTGGGAGTTACGGCAGTCTAAAAATGCGTTTGAGAGGACAGAAAATCATGATCCTAACAAGTGTTCTGAAATTTCAAACTTATATACGCGTAGTTTCAAGTGTGTGTTCTTTTCGTAGATAAACATAATATGAATAAGTTAAGCTGTTTCGCGTAAAAAAGAATTCGTGTGACACGCTGCGACACCATCAATGTGTCAGGCGAGGACGTCTCGTAATTGCCACATATAGGTGGTTCGCGATAAAGTTAGCAGTTTTGACGACCCCCTTGTCTAGAATAATAATTACAGTTATTATTTATTCTGGCCTTACACATTTAATTTTCAGTTTGGTTCAATGTATACACTTTGACTGGTACTTAGCTCGCTTTGTTTGTATTAACAAGTGGCAGGAAACTATTAATTACGTGGAAAAGTAACTAGGGTTTCAAAAGTGCTCCCTTTATCCTGAACCACGTGTATCACGACGTCTTCAGACTGAAATACTTCCCTGATTGGCGGGGATATTTTTAAGAGTGGCGAAATTGACTTTACTTTGTCTCATGACACACCCGTGCAGGGTATGTGTAATCAATCACATGCACTCTGTTGCCAGGTTCAGTTCAACTTCTAATAGCTCCAGATAACTTGACTAGCCGCCCACAAGGTCAGAGCAAGTGTGGGAGTTACCTTGCCCAGCGCCCGCCCCTTATTTGAACTGCTCGTAGGTACGTCCTTTTGCAAGTCGTACATTTTCAGTAATGATATAGTTAGTCAAATTTAGAACACTTTCTTTAAAACACTACCAGTGATTTAACAGTAAAATACTTCTAAATTAGAAAACAAATCGTCGGATGTTGAACTTATAGGCGTAAACGAAACAGACGACTCAAGTTGTGAGTACAGAAAAACTCAGGCGATTGGTTCATTGCATCCAAGAAGTTTTAAGCAGGACGGAGCATAGGTATTTCCATTAATTATTACAGTGTCAGATTTACTGTTGACGTTTCCCAATATTTTATAACAGCGGATAATTCACGCATGATTAATTACTGTGGGAGGAAGTAAACAGGTAAAGTCAGAACAAATACCAGCTGATTCATTACACGCCACTGGACATAGACCGCCTTATAGAAGATATTCAATGTTCGTGGCATTTTGTGTGTTATTTTGCATTTAACTACAATTTTGCTATGCTTAAACAACGAATGTAAATACTTTGAGATTAAAGTTTCTTTAAATTAACGAGTGCAACATGTCGCACCAAAAAGTACCCGTATTTGTTTCTAAGCTTGTTTCCCTTGAAACAGTCGTATAGCAGAGTAGAACAGAAGATAATATTCGAAACTGCTTATAAAACTAGTTTACTCGGAACAAGAAGAGACTGTGATCGGATCATATTCGGAACTCGTGGTAACTACTCCGTAAAGTTGAACGAGTTTAAGTGGAGTAGTTCTGCGTCTATTGTGACCGCAGACTTAGTTGATAATGTTGCCAACTCTTCATGCCACTGTTCAGACTGCCAAGTATTTCATATAATCGCGCGCAGGACCAATTGCACCATCTGAATATTGACTTATTATAGTCTATAATTGCCGAGTCATTGTGGAGGTTGGGCCCGAACCGTCCTGCCTTCTCGGTAACTACTATAGAGAACAGAAATATGATATAGCCACCGAGAATCTGGACACAACAGATGTGAAGGAATGAATATCGTAAACTCGGGCAACTTTGGCCCATTTCTGAATATCTTTGTCCCACACAAAATATTAGTTTTGGGATAATTTGATGAATAAATATATAATTGAATCCGAGTGATTAAAAACTACACACAAGCAATTCAAATAAACTTGTAATGTTCTTCACTCAAGAACAAAAAACCAAAATTCGAGTGGGACAAAGTAACCCCCGTCCCCTCCAGAGTCAGAGTTGGTGCTGTTTACAGTATATGCCTGATACACACAGATTCCTATCAGCTTGGGCTTATGGTTTTTGTGATAAGTCAAGTAATGGATAAGTTGTCTTTCGTTCTGCACGTCGACGGGACGCAGGTTGTCGTTAGGTTCGTTGACTTTTTTAAATCCATTCGGCGAGGTGTCTGTTAGTGATGTGACCACGTACACGGTAGCCGCTCGTGTAAGTACTGTTTCTGGTTTTCCCGTTACAAAATAATGAATTTGCTGAGTCTGCAACGGTTTCAGAAAATCTGTAACGTGTTTTATCTATTCCCTGCTGTATTACATACGTTGGTACCACATTTGGAACCAAATCTATTGAGAGAGGAAAACTAATAATAAAGGTATTAGTGGTCGACAGAAGAGCGACGAGATTTTGGACCTATGTCTTTAGCGCTGGTGAAGGACGACATTACGTAAGTATGGTGCAACGCCGGAATTGCGGAGGAGGGGGGAGATAGAGAAGCGGGAGATCCCTGAGAAAGCCAGCCGACCAGCGGCATCGTCGGGCACGATTCCCACATGCGAGAGTCCGGGGACCGAGGTAATCGAGCCCGGATCGCCTTGGTGGGTGGCGAGTGCTCTAACCACTAAGCCAACTGTGGACCCCTGGGCCCCGATTCAATATCGCCACCTGCGTTTTGCACCGACGCAGTGCAACGCTGGTGCAGAGCAAGCCAAACGGGTCTTCTATTGCATGTACGTGAGTATTTAATTCCATTGCAGAGCTACCAGATACAACGTAGATGAAAATATTGCGTTGCACCCATAAAAAGCGATATTTAAGGGCTTATTCCCGAGTTTTTTTTTCAGACTGGTGCCAATAACTCAAATATTTTTTAACCAAAAGTTGTGAAAAAAATTTGAGTCAATGTGCAATCACACGATGCACAATACTGTGGACGCGTTTTTTTTTTTAAATAATGTACCATTCGCCAGCAAAAATATAATTTCCTTCATTTTTGCTTATTTTCGCGACGAAAAACGTGGTACTTTGGGTAATGAAATCTAAAAAACCGTTCAGTATAATTCTACAAAAAATTTCAGCTACAAATTATAACATATAAGTGTCAAAACTGTGCAGCGAAATTTTGATATGAGTATTAGGTAGCAATAAAAAAATAAATGTGCAAATTGAAAATGTAGATAAGAAAATTGAAAATGTTAATAAGCAAATAGATAGTGTAAATGAAAATGTAGATAAGAAAATAGACAGTATAAAAGATAGTGTAAATGAAAACATAAATAAGCAGATAGATAGTGTAAAAGAAATCGTGTACCAGGAAATAGATGCTGTAAACGATAAGGTAGGCAGCATAAA
>PNEQ01022943.1:7929-108724 GCA_003012365.1 Medauroidea extradentata
TCAGTGACTTGTGTGCACGTCTGCAGACTTGCTTCACGGTCAGAGATTGGATGTTTTGACATTCGTGTGTCGTGGGGTTTTACACGCAAATCACAGACATGTGGTGTTACAGTAACCTTATTGTGATTGGTACAGTCAAATGAGAAACGTCACAGTTCAAAGGCACGCTGCCAATATCTATGAAGCAGAACTGCAGACAAGCACATAAGGTACTGGAACAAAGTGGGGCAAAATTCTTTTCGCGAAAAGTTCATGTGTCTACATGTAACTAATAACGGGCCCATTTTACTGTATCAGCGAGCAGCTAATGAACAACTGTTGTCTGCTAGAGTACACATATATTCTTGGAAGCCAGCCTATGGGTCACTGAACCCGCGAATTTTTCCTGTCTCTACAGATGGGTATACGTTGTTGCCGTTCAACCTGACCTAGAATCAATACGCGAAATAATCGTGCCTCTAGTAATAATTAGAGACCGAGAAATAATTAGTGGACTCAAAGACCTGCAGGCTAACCTCCAAAGATATATGTATACTCAAGCGGAGAGAACCTACATGTTATGGCTGGTCGCTGTCACAGTGATACCACATTACCGGAACTGCAGTTAGTTGTTTCTTTACTACTGGGGCAGAGGCCCCTCAGTTGGTATGACACAAGTAAATTCAGTAAGAGACAAATGAAAGCGCAAATTTCTGAAATCCTTAGTAATAATCATGGTCGTAGAAGAACAGGTCTGGACACTCGCCTATCTACCAATGCATTTTGCTTGACCCCCTTGTTGTTTGGCTGCAGTTCGTCAAGTTACCGAGAATGTTATACTTTTTGGCGCTGTAATCCGGGCGTTCGGACTCAAACTCCGCCCATTTTTTTCCCATTGTTAACATTATAAAGTAAATAAAGATTTCTAGAGCCATGATTTTAAATTGTGAGTGAAGGAAGTATTTCATACATTGATAAAAAAATACGTTTTGATAAATTGTTTATCTTAGTGGGAGGGAAATGGGCGGAGTTTGAGCCGACCGCCCTAACTGCAGCGCCAAAAACATATAGCATTATCGGTAACTTGGTGAACTGCAGCCAAACAACAAGGGGGTCAAGTTTCCAGGCGAGTGTCCAGACCCGTTCTTCTATGGCCGTGGTAATAATTATAGTAAACTGACTACTTTATTGTCGACTTGAAACATCATTCGTATGACAGTTGGGGCCTCCTTACTTTTTAGTACATTGTGTTTGAAAAAAAAAATCCTTACAGTTGTGATTTTTTTATTTTTGTTAAGAATCCGTAATAAATCATACGACATACGAAAATAAGGGTCTGCATAAGCACAAGATTAACCTACGCGGCAATCACTGGAGGTCAGTTTACAAACTATTTGCTGTTTGTAAGGGATTGGTAACCTTCAAGATTTATTGTTTTAAATTGTTTATATTTGTCTGTGTAATTTTAAGTATTCTAAGGTGTCTACCAGAAGCAATATAGCAGCGGCTGTCGGAAAACACATTTAAACAAAATAAAAAATTAAATATCACAGTTGGCCTGTTATGCAAGTAGAGAATATTATTTTGGGCACATGTTGTGACCAAGGGCTTGAGTCTAAAAAACTTACAGCAATGTAATACGTTTTACACAATAAAAGCAACGAAAAAGCAAATTAGTTTCTGTATTGACGTGATGGTCGAGCGGTCAAACCTCTCGCCTCTCACCACGGCGATCCGGGTTCGTTCCCCGACGGGTGACCGCCGGATTTTCGCACGTGGATATAGCGCCGGACGATGTCGCTGGTCGGCGAGTGTTTTCGGGAATCTCCCGTTTCCCCGGCCTCTTTATTCCGACGCTGCTCCGTTCTAGGGCATCACACGTCACAACTCAGGGGCGACGGCAGCCTATGGGCCCTGGATCAAAATGACTCCAACTCTGTGGGTGCTACCCCCTCCAGAAGGTACTGCGTTGTAGTGTTCGTGGCATATTTATAATTTAGTAGCTACCTTTGGGATTGTGTGTGTTTGTTACATATTTGTTGACATTGGCATGATGTAAGATACGAGGGTTTACGTGTCGTCGACACAAAGGTTGTTAGAGACGATAACACAGAACTTACTGCAATGACAGGAGCCGGGAAAGGAATAGTATATGTTCTTGGTTAAGAGGGCGAAGTACACAATTCAACACTAAAAGCATTAATCTATAACTATAGTTTTCTTAAAGCTAATTTGCGAAAGTTAAACAATAGCAATCCTAGACAAGAGTTTTAGCCAACGTTTTAATCAAAATTGTTTCCAGTGTTACGAACTTCTGAGGCACAATCTCTGACGCCGGAACCTAGTGCATTTAACTGCGGTGTAAGAGATCACGCGTAACGAATTAGTAATTCTGGATAAATATTTACTGATAAAGTTGGCAAATACCATTATCTAGGATTGTCATTGAGTATTTTATCCATATTGGCTTTGAAAAAAGCGTAGAAATCAATTTATCTTTTCAGCGTTTGTTTCTTCACCCCGCACTCTTAAGGAACTATCCCATCATTCACCTGAAGAGATTTAGGGAAACCATGGGAAACCGAAATCAGGATGGCTGAAGCCGGAGATGGAACCTAGATTCTCGCGAATGCGAGTCCAGCGTATTACCGTTGTGCCACCTCGCTCGGTAACCTTGGCTTGATTTGTGTGTGTTTTAAGACAAAATCAACAAATTCTTATCAATTGTACGTAAATTTTTGAGAGAAATTGTGGAAAATACACATACTCAAACACATATACGTTGGGAATAATTTGCTGTAGTTATGTTTGATGTTTACGCTTTGAAATGTACAAACAGAGCACAACGAACGGAATAGATCCTCTGGAAGCCAACAGGCACCACACTGTAAAAAAAAGTACTAATATGTTTAGGAAGTTATTAACCTAAGCGCAGTATGGGACCGTTACCCTACTTTGTATTGTAAATACGCAAACTTTTACATTTGTTACAACACAAGTCTGGTAACTTTAGTAAATATTTGACACTTTTTTTAAATTTAGGAATGCTATCATGGATGTCTGGGAAACAATTCTACCATACCTACTTTCTTAGAGCTCATATACGCACGTGTGGCAAATTTACGAACTATTTTTTTAGAATGTATGGTCGACTGCTCACCAATGCTTTCTCTATGGGGATAGCAGTTAGTTGTCATTCGAAAGAGGTTTATAATATCTCTGCAACGTGTCTAGATGCACCATTCCCCCCCCCCCCCCCCCCCCCCCCCCCCCCCCCCCCCCCCCCCCCCCCCCCCCCCCCGCTCTCTAATTCCACTCATACATTCCTCCTGCTCTCTCTGTGCCTTCTAAAGACGGCCATGTTTCAGGGCACCTCACTATGGTAAAGAACGCAAAATATAAATGTGGCAACGCTGCATCGGAGGCCTAGTCTGTGTAGACGTGTTTCCTGCCGCCAGATTGGATTACATCTCTTTCAGAATATTTCAAAATAAAAAAAAATTAAAAATTCTAAAAATAATTTTGTATCCGTCCGCCATCTTGGATTTTCATTTTCTCCCGCTCTCTCATTCCACTCGTAATTTTTCTTGCTCTCTCATTCTACCTAACCATCTGCTGAAGGCAGCCATCTTGGTCGCCGTCTTGGTACACATTATCCGCCATCTTGGATTTTCTGTCTGTCACACATTCAAGACTCCGGCTATGAATTGAATAAGATTAGCTTAATTCCACCAGGATATAGACTTCGCTACGCACATTCCGTCAATAAAATGAAACACTGCACGCAGTTTTCGCCCCGCGCGCATAAAGGCGACACGGTTGTTGATGCACGAGGCAGTATAGACCTTATCTACTCTGTTTCTCTGCCTCAAACACGGCATCTAGTGCCTGGTGTATAAGACTCTTAATATCAAGGTCTTAAGCGCTGGTGAGGGGTGACATGATGTGAGTATGGAACAGCGCAGGAATGAAGGGACGGGGGAAAAGGGAGATGCCCGAGAAAACCCCGATAACATACGATATCACCCGGCACGATTCCCACATGTAAAAATCCGGGCCGGGGATCGAACCCAGATCGCCTTGATGGGAGGTACTAAGAAATGTAGAGCAGAGAGAAAAATCATTAGAGTAATTAAAGAAGTGGTATTAAAATTGTACTGGTACACTAGTAAATTAGTGAGGTTGGGCGGCAGTGTCTTGGTACAAAGTTCTGAACAAGGTCTTAAAACAGGTTAACACTTGAGACTTGAACGTAACGGATTAATTTCACTTGTGATACGCAGTTTAGTCTTTAGAACAAGTTCGACATTGAAATATGGGCAGGCTAAGTATACGGTAGCTTAATTTATACAGTTGAATACCATCGTGAATTACATCGCAATCATATTAAGTTTATCACTGCCATGCATGAAAGCCGTCTCTGTAATTGTGTAGCAGACACCCTGATTTGTCAAATCAGACGCAATGCCTTAGGACAGGATGAAAATGAGAGTGTGTATGTAATTACGACGAGCCGGAATATTTTACAAATTGGTTTTGAGACTAAGTCAAACTTCAGAAACATTAACATATAAGCGAATTTTTCAGCTGGACTAAATGAACCGTCGAACTCGATTTTAAAGAGCCACAAATCAAGTGCTATTTGCCAAAAGATAAAAACAGGCTACTGTCGGGGGCAGTAGGGCATATAAATCTGCTGATCATGTAGTTAAACACAAATGGCTCATTAGTAGTTGGGTTTTAGCTTGTTCACCAGTCCAAATAAAAGAGTTTTAATTTTTTCTTGAATGTTGGATCATAATTATTCTAATAAATAATAATAATTCATTACATGGTGTAGAAAATTACGTCACAATAACCTTATACCATGCATACACACGTGTATATATATATATATATATATATATATATATATATATATATATATATATATATATATATATATATATATATATATACATATGCAGTATATCGGCACACATGGAAAAGTTGATTCAAGCTGGAGTGTGTTGATTTCGCGTGATAATAACTTATGATTAAAAATGTGTCTTCGATTTTTCGTAAATTGATTATAGTGTATAATGGGAGTAATGCTACTCACAAAAAAATCACTTAAAAATATTTTTCTTTAAATAAAATAAAAAACTAATTAGTCTTACTCAGAGAGTTAGTGTATGTTTATATATAAGAAAAGTACATACAAGCAACTGGAAAGGTTATAAAAAAAATTAAAACAGTCCCTCGATTTTTGCAATAAACGTGTTTTGATTAATCCATTTGGCATGTAAACTCAATGGTAAATTATATGTGTCGTGTGTATCTACGCTAAAATATGGGGTTACAAATATCTACAGTTATAAACGTATTGATATAATTGTTATGCTCGTCCGTGCTGACCCGGAATATCTCTTGTTACATCGCTTTTAATGGTTTGCAAAATATCTCCATAAATTAAGTTTGTATGTAAGTTAAAGTGAACCAGTCTCATTCGTATATTTAGGTAGAAAAAATTGTACAACTAATTTAAAATTAGTTATATATATTTTTAAGGGAACTTGTGCATGAAAAACAGAGAAGTTAATAAACTGAGCATTATAGTAGTCACTTTATTTACCTACTTAAAGTTACTTGTCCTGGCAAGGAAAATGGCAGTTTTAAGTGAATTCACGAGATGTTTGTGAGGTTTCTAGAAGGTCACGCACACTTCAGAACACCTGCTACACTACACGTGTTTTATGTTGCATCTTAATCAGTGAGGAAAATAACGAAATTGAAACCTTTCTGAATGATTTCAGCTACATACAGTACCGTTTGTACCTACTTGTAAGTTGCCTAGAATGAAAAAAAAAAAAAAAAATGTTTTCTAACGGAATTTTTAATTTAATTAACTTTGCCTACTTTTGGAGACACTTTGCGCTACATATTTTTGCTGTAAGTGAAGGTTTGCCTAATCGCTAATTGTTGAAGATTTTTACCATTCATAATTTTAATAACAAACAATACTTTAGAGTGACTACTATCCTGGAATTCCAACTTAGAACGAAATAAATATAATGGTGCAAAGTATCCTCGCTTTACGGTACTAGAAAATATGTTGTTTCAAATATATACATAACTAATTGATTCATCCCTTTAGTAAATTTGTTTTATTTACCGGTTTTTAGCTTCGTGATAAACGTTCGTGAAAAAGCAAACTCGAACGATATTGTCTGTTTTGACTTTTCATGAAAGAATTCATAGATTTTTTTTTTCCTTAACGCAACTTCAGGAAGCTGAAAATGGCGCGTAAAGTAAAACCTACTTCATGGAAACATTTTCATCGATTTTTAGCATGAATTTGTGTATAAAATAAGGCATCAATGAACGCGTGAATTTTCGACGCTTTAAATAGTTCGTGCTCGTATTGTCGTTCTAGATTCGCAGTAATTATAAGTCACTAAAATTAAATTTTGATAATTACTGAAACGATATTTTGATATTGTTATAACCGCCAAGCACCAAAATTTGGTGTCTCACACCGGTGGCGTAGCCACGAATTAAAAAAAAAAAGTGGTTAATCTGAGAATAATACAACGAACAGCGGGGTTTCGGGGGTGCTGCCGCAGGAAAATTAGGATTTCAAGGTGCAAAATAGTGTTATTTTAGAAGTTTTCATAAAGAAACACTGAATATTCTACTGGTAAAAACATTTTAAAATTTTTAATCATGATATTCAAAACTAATCACGAGGGGTAAGGAGAGTTGCCAACGTCTAGCGTTAGGTTGAAATAAACATGAGCCCCAGTCTAACACATTACTAGAGATGATGGTTTATCGCGGGAAAACTTGACTATTTGCTAGGCTTCAACGTACGTTCAGCTTATCAAAAGATTACTGGCTTTTCCTTGTACGGGAAGCTACTGCCCTATTTGACTAAGCCAATAAGAATACCGCTATTATAATATTTGATGCATGTTATTGGTCTGCAGACAGCTACGTTGTGTCAGTGTTTTTAAGGCTATGTTGGCACAAAACATTTTCGCGATATACCATCATCTCTACACATTACACATTACAGTTATTTATATTATAATGTATAAGTTAGTTTAATATTATATATATTAAGTTTCTGTCTATAAGTATATTTAAGTTTGTGTTTATATGTCTAACATAAATTAACGCACCAAGAAGAGAACAACATAGGTGTCTAGTAGCACTCACAAACAAGCTTTGATTGTGTGTGTGTTGTTTTCCATGTTATAAGATAGGGATTTACGAATGCTGTGATTTATAACTGGAAATAATAAATAAAAATTTAATAATAAAATACAACAGCTGTCACCCGTGACTTTGCCCGCGTGTGTTATGTAATTAAAACTGAGATATTTTGAATTAATCGCATCCAATATTAATGTGTGCATGCGTAAATTAATTCTATATAAAAAGTGGACAAATTTATATAAACAATAAAGAGTGTGTAATTAGAAAAAATAATAAGTTCTGAATAGTACACAGGAAACACATGCAAATTCGTTAACCATTGCGGAGCTTAGAATTAAAGTGTATCAAGTATGACGGTATTTTTATACATAATTACCTAGTAAACACACATACACCTAAACACTAAATTTTATTAAAATTCGCCTAAAATTATATATCCCATAGAAATTGTGCATTTTTTCGAGTTAAAATATATTTTGTGTGTTATTTCAAGATCTAGGAAATCTCTTTATAAAATTTCGTGAAGATCCGTTCAGCTGTATAAGTGTGAAGAGAAGATAATTGAATTATACTATATGTTAAATACCTATCTTACACGAACCGTGCATTTGTCCGGGACAAAAGTAGTCTTCGTCATTCTCCGGCCCATTAACCGCTGTCAGTTGGAGTAACTTTGGACAGCAGGAAAACTAGGGACTTTTTTTTCAGGAACTTTTATTTTGTATGTTGTAGCCCTGAATGAACAGATTGTACTGAATATTTAAGTTCGGTGATTTCGGTAATGATTACATGTGTTTCTTCCTACTCTTACTGCTGCCACGTGTGAAATGAAAATATCACAGAAAAATGTCCCTTGTTTTCCTGCTGTAACACGTAACCCTAGTTGAAGATATCTCTATGAAAAAAAAAATATTTCGATCCGTTGCTCAATTTCTGAGTGAAAGGGCACACCAAAAACACTCCTTCTCATTTATAATATTAGCAATAATATGACTCACGATTTAAAGAACTTATTAAATGAATTCAGTTTTTCTTCTAACCCTATTTGTAAACTTACCACTGTCGATTTAAATATTTCCACGAGACTAGTCTATACCATATATGTTTACCTGATTTTGACATTTCTCTACTGAGAAAGATGCCAAGCAGATTCGTTGTGTGGACCTGTAAAACTTACACATTTCTTGGGAAAACAGGTTCTTTGCAACAGTGCTTACAGACACTCTTATCATATGAGAGCTACCACAAACAGAAAAACACTTTTCTCAAAATAAAATGTCATTAACAGGCAAACTTATACTGGACAGACTATATAAACACAGCGTTTACGTTTCAATACTTCACCAAATGAATCCACGACGACATATATTTATTTACTAGTATTCTTGTTGAGTGGAAAAGAAAGTGTTCAATTTGCCGTCAATAGCAGACCGTTTAGAGTCAAGCAAACATAGTACATGTTTACAACGTAACAATTAATCGGTTGGTAATAAGCCCTGCACTGATTCTCGCGAGCAGCGTGTGACGACTGAGGTTGTACCTACAGGTTGCCCTAATGAGTGCAGATATTTTAGTCAATGATAGGAAATGTTTGTGCGAGTGCTTTGATACAATTAACAAATGTATCATTACGCTTTAAAAAAAGCTATTGTAACTCATGTTGTTATTGTTTATTTTGTGTGTTGTGTAATCACAGAAATGTATTTGTTAAGTTGTTGGAAATGTAGATAAAACACTTGAAGCTACTATGGAACATAAACTATAATTACTTAAAATGTATGTGTATTTTTATGTATATCCGTCTTTGTGTGTAAGCTTTGCGTAACATTTAAGCTTTAATATTGTCGATGTGTCACAATATCGTTTTTTAAAGATACACTTACCGTTTTGTCATAATTGTTTTTTTTAAATTTTCAGAATATTTACTTCATAAGTACTATATAATTTAATTAAATCAATATACACGCATGTTTTACAAATCCCCTGATTTTCGCTTTCTATTCTCGCAAGCTGTTATATACGAGACGGTTACCTGATAATTGGTCATTTTTAAAGCGACACTAAAGTCATGAATTCTAGATAGGTTATAGGATAAATTCAGCGCAATTAAATGCTACTTTTAACTAAAAATCGATACATCACGTCTGTTACAGTCGACATAAGCACCAAGTTATTCTATTTTACACGCAGGAACGTGTACAACGACGCTGTAGTACATTCCTTCCAGGAGAATACATTTCAGAGCCACGTACCAGACCAAATTTTAGTGTGTACCGTAATTTTGAACCTAAAGATAAAAAACGTGTTTCCATCTCTTGTGCGGTAAAATCTAAATATTTACGAATACGGTCACAAAATTAGAGGATCCTAAATAAAAGTGGCGTGCTGGAATAAATCCTAGTAATAAAATTGCGTTCTAATTAATTTTAAAGAACAATCTTACATACTGTATACGTTGTGGTACAAACACACACACACGCACACCATCAAGATTTCTGACACGATTTTCGAAATATCCACGCCAGACATTTTGTCCATTTTCTCCATAGCTGGCTTTACATGAGAAACAGTTGTGGTAGAAACGGTTTTGGATTTAGATTCTGAAACGAGAAAACATATAAGAGTAATTAATAATTTGAGTTATAGCGTTTTGACGTTATGGCAGCGTGTAACACTTAAGACAACTACAACGAACCATTTTTTTTTTAAATAAATAGAAAATAACTAAATATATGTCATACATAAGTTCATGTTTTTTTCGTGTAATTAAGTAAACAAGTACATAAATAACATATGTAGGCCTATGCCCTAATCTTATTCTATCGCATGCATGTACTGGAAGGGTACTAATATCCTAAAGTAAAAATAAGATGGTCCCAGTATAAGAAAACAATCACGCATGAATGGTGGTATTTTTTTAGGGGAGGGGAGGGTAGAAGTTACATCCATTAAACTGTCAACCTGAATTATATGTGGCCTAGATCGTTCGTACGTCACACCGGCACACTTGCATTGAGAGGTGGCTTAAACCCGTTCCAGTTTAAAATCCATACGTGTCATGACTCACAACTATACTACGTCAATAACAGATTAGCGCTAGCGTATTTCAATCACGAGGTACCGTCGTCCATATTTTTACTGACGACAGCCGCCCACCGACGCTAATAATGTACAGAAAACACGAGGTTATTAAACGTATTATTATCTGCATTACAGTGTGTGTTAAGTGTGTGTATATATATATATATATATATATATATATATATATATATATATATATATATATATATATATATACACGTACACACACACCACGAGTTCGTTCGCGTGGTATTCAATTTAGGGTCTCATGTTCTGATTCCCCTCCCCTTCCTTCCATCGTTTAACCACACACACGTACACACTTTAGTCAGAATCCCGTGTTTCATCGCAGTCGGGTGAATGGTACAGGAAACAACTTTTAAGCTAAGGTTGTGAGATGATACTCGTGAAAATTCCAAAGAGACTTGCCATTGCAACAATGACAGTTGTACAACCTAGTTACGTATTTGAAAAAAAAAATAAAAAAATAAAAAACCACGACAATGGCAGGTATAGGTTACAACCTTAGCAGCCAAGCAACATTTTCTAAAATTCCTCTCTCCATTCACTTTCCTAACGAATATTCAGGATGAAATGTATCCTACTTTCTACTCCGTGTCCCAAGCTTCATCAATGCCAAATTTCACTGCGATTGGTTCAAAAGTTAGTCGTGCAAAGGTAACAAATAGACACACAGAGTTACTTTCACATTTATAATATTATTAGTATGTACACACACGCATACACACACGTGTGTGTGTATGCTTGTGTATGTATTTATTATACACAAAAAATAATCGTGATATTTTGTTTTGTTTTATGATGTATTGTTCGTAACAGTGACGTATTTTGATTTTCAAACTGAAATAACTACTGTAACACAAATATTTACAATAACCAGTATTTTAAGTATACCTTTTCAATAACTTTTCAAGCGTGTTGACCACATTTTGTTATCACTTTTTTTTGGAGGCAAGTATTCAGATTTGTATCTTGAAAAAATCTGTCACCCTATCTAACAAAATATGGACGCTAACATGTTTGTGCCGGTACAAAAATTATTAAAATCAGGGGGAAGCAAACTATTATAGTCAGTGCCACGTAGTAAGGTAGGTTTCCCCTACAAGTAAGGGAACACTAGTTAGCGTTATACCTAGAGACACTGGTAAATCGCGGGGAAAGTTGATTGTCTGCTAGACTCCAACATGCTATGTATAACACTGAAGGTTTTGCACCTATATTGGCTATCGTTTATATGTAGCACTGGGTCCTTCTTCAACAGACCCAATAACTGAACAGTTTTAACACAGAACGTGTGTGATTTACCAGAAAACTGTTGACACGCGTCACGATTGAGATACTACAGATTAACAGGAGACTGTGCTTAATATTTTCGCGATTTTTCAGAGTTTCTAAGCATTGTGTATCGTATGAATGTACACAGTCTAAAATTTTTTTTCAAATCATTTGGTTAAAAAAATCGAGTTATTTGCAATTGTTTGAAATAAATGAAAGATCATGGCTCGTTTTAAAGCACCAGATAGACAGTATGATTATTTTAACAAAACTAAAAACTTCCAAAAGTATGAAGTCTTATTCAATGATTCACACATGTAATTATAATGTTTGTTTGAAGGCAAACTTTGGTATCGGGAAGGTTGAGTCGGAATAATTTGTTTTGCCCTCATTTTAAACTGAGTCCATGCTGTTGTTGCCCGGCAGTTTTCACAAAAATATTTTTGCAGCACTTTGTTTCAGTGCCTTACGTGCACACCTGCATCCCTGCTTTGTGGTCAGTGATTGGATGCCTTAACACCCAGTCTGGAGGTCAAACCCGCAAATCACAGACGTGTTGTGTCACAGTTATCCATGTACTGATTGGCACAGTCAAATGAATAACGACTCTGCACAAAAACTCACTGTCAATAGCCATGAAGTTGAGCTGCAGGTGTGTGAACGTAAGACACTGAAACAAAGTGGGGCAAAAAACTTTACACGAAAACTACCGGGCCCTAGCTATCGTTTATATGAAGCACTGTTTCCCTCTTCAACAGATCCAATTATAACTGTTAAGTTTTAACACAGAACGTGTGTGATTTGCCAGAAATATTTTCTCAAGTGTCACGAATAAGATACTACAATTTATTGGAGACTATGTTAAATATTTTCGAGATTTTCCAGTGTCTCTAGTTATACCTAATGTCATACCAATATAGTTGTTTAGTTCACACGGCCAGCTTTACTATACTAGATGTACACAATTAAAATGTTTGAATGCAGAGTTTGAATCTGCATTTGGGGTACTGAGGGTAATTGTACAATATTTATTGAGTCTGCAGCAAAATTAAGTTACCAAATATAAAAATTAAAATATTGTCGGTAGTAGATAATATCGTAAGTTAAACCTGGGAACAGCGGAGCAGAGCCAGAGAACAATGCTTGACTAGAGACATATCGCCTCTATTCTCAGCACGCTAAACTGGCGAGCTAAGGTTTTCGTAGAAGTGTTTTTCCTTTGGACTTTAACCTATGACTTAACAATTTTGTTTTAGGATAGTATGATGTAAAGGCCAAACCGTGCATCTTGTTAATCACTTTACGAACTCATGTGATATTTTCGGAGTATAAAAATCCGTTTTAAGAAATTTAGAAATTCCCGAAAATCATGTTTCTAACAAGCGTGCTGAATTTTCAAAATTATTGAAACATAGTTTCAAGTGCGTTATTTTCGTAGGTAAACGTAATATGAATAAGTAAAGCGGTTTTGCGTGAAAGGATATATGCGTGATACACTACAACACCGTGCATACGTCAGCCGAGGGAATGTTCACGTCGAGAAAATGCATAATTTTATATGGTAAATATCAAGAGTAGCTACTCCTCGTGTACCGGCCAAACTATTGATTTTTGACATATAGTTTATTGATGAAAAATGTTTCTAGTGAGGTCCTAAGTAATCCTACGTAAAAATTTTTTTATTGGGTTAGGTTTTTTAGGTTAGTTTAGGTTAGGTTGTAAGTTTAGGTTGTTAGGTTAGTTTAAGTTAGTTTAGGTTAGTTTAAGTTAGATTAGTTTAGTTTACGTTGGGTTAGGTTAGTTTAAGGTAGATTAGGTTAGTTTATGTTAGGCTAAGTTAGGTTAGTTTAGGTTAGGTTAAGTTAGGTGAGGTAACCTTACCTTACCTAACGTAACATTAGGTTAGGTAACCTTACCTGACCTAACGTAACATTAGGTTAGGTAAAGTAAGGTTACCTAACATAAACTAACCTAACTTAAACTAACTTAAACTAACCTAAATTAACTTAAACTAGCACAAACTAATCTAAACTAACGTAAACTAATTTAAACTAACCTAACAACCTAACCTAAACTAACCTAAAGTAACCTAAAAAACGTAACCTAACAAAAAAAATTTACGTATGAGTACTTAAAAAAACTAGAAACATTTTTCGTTAGTAAACTATGTGTCTAAAATCAATAGTTTTGCCGGTACACGATGAGTAGCTACTCTAGATGTTTACCTTTTATATTTGCACGACATAGTTTTATAGACGTAACTTGTGACTACAATTTCCAGCTGTAAAATTTTTTTAGCTCTCATAGTCTTCCCATAGTGACATGCCAAAGTCAAAATTTGAAAGTTACGGAAACATAGGAGTAACAAAAACCAAGTGATTTACTCGTATTAAATAATTCACACTAAAATTAGATATTATGGGCACTATGCTAAAATATTTTTAACACACAATGCCATTTCTCTGTACATCCATGAAAATCTGAAGATTATGACAATTTACTTCATTTATGATAATTTTCAAGAAAAGAAAATAGGATTTTGATGTGTATCTTCAAATATTTTAGCCTATTGTCCATAATATCTCATTTCAGAGTAAATTATTTTATTCGGGTAAGTCACTTAGTTGTTATTATTCCTACATTCCCGTAACTTGCAAATTCTGACTTTGACGTGCCACTATGTGAAAACTATGAGAGCTTAAAATATTTTACGAGTGGAAAATGTAGTCACAAGTAGCGTTTGCAAGGAACACCACGTCATGTAAACATAAAATTATGATTTTTCTTCACGTGAACACCTATGGTCGGTTTGGGTTACCTTACGCATTTGATGCTCACTTAGTGAACATTCACTGATTTACGCTGATGGATGAAGTTTCAACAATTTGAATCAGTTAAAATAATCCCAGTTTAATTAGTAAATATTCACTGATTCCCTGTAAGAGTGAAAACATCTCACAAATTAATCAGTGATTATTCATATTTTTTTCAGTTGTTTTCAAAGAACAGTTTTCAGTTCCTGAATCAGTGAAACATTACTGGGAAATCTTTGGACATTCACTAAATAACTTGTCGAATGTTGGCACTCTATCGGAATCAATGAATAGTCACCGATTTCACAGTGGTTTCTCACTGATTCAGTTTGTTGAAACGGCTCCATCCATCGGTGTGAATTAGTGAATATTTACAAATTCAGATTTAGAGCATTCATGTACACGAAAGATGCCAGTGTTTGCGGCAACGCTGACTTGACCTCAAACAACCGATAGTAGCAGGTAGATTGGAAGCCGTATTTCGACTTGTTTGTCACGCTGGTGTTGTTGGGAAGTTGCGTTGGTTAGTTAGCAAGACGTCTGCATGTAGGCGCATCTATAGCCGTCTCCCACTTTTCCCACAAGCCCACGACTTCCTGTCCATTGTGGAGGCGCCGGTGCGCGCCGAACACACCAGTGGCGTACGAGGTGTGGTGAGGTATTCAGGTCGACCCCCTCTCTCTTCATTGTGTCTTCATTCTCGCAACCTTTCTCCCCGGACCCCTCCCCCACACTGACAACACATCCGCGCACAATGGCCGCTCAAAGCGACCGCGTCATATACGCGCAGAGTCATTTGGAGAAATTGTCGTCGCCAGGGGAATACTGAATCGCGCGGCTATTATCCTTCGACAGGAAACAATTATGGGACATCCATACTCTCTCACATGTTGGTCGCGTTGCGCGGCTCTTTGTTATCTCACCGCAGCACGCTAGAAATGTGTCGCTACTGTTATTAAGGTCTAGATATTTCTGCATGCACGCAGAAATATAACGAATATTTTTTTTTATTTATTTATTTACGTGTAAACAATTTCCCATGAGCATTGCTGCTGTTAAATAGAAATGGTATGTAATACATTATTTTGGCGGTTTTACTATTAAGTTTTACAATTAATAAGGTGATTTCTATACTTATTTACAAAGACATACAGAAATTCACATAGGCTTACTTGAGCACAAATTGTCCAAGCACTTGGCAGATTTTCAAGATATACACAGGCATCACTAATTTTGGTCACTTAAATACAACAACAGGAGATATTAGTTCTCTGAAAGAAGACTATAACTTTCAATAATAACAACTAGGACCATATACTAAGCAACATGATACATAATACAGCTGATACAAAAAAAAATAATAATTTTTTTTAAACACAATATGTCTTGTAGGACCTTCTCAGCCACTGAAATAGAGGATTTATTTAAGTTATCACATCAGAGCAGAGTTAAATTAAACATTAATCACATTAATCCCACACGTAGAATGCACACAGGCACATTATCATGGATTAGGTTCATGATATACTAAAATACTATGCATTTGTTCTTGTTTTATTTGTGAGTGGTTATTTGCACATAAGATTGTAATTAATTTAATTAATTAAATGGATTAAATAAAACATTAATCACATTAATTGCATACAGGCAACATAAGAGAAGATTAATAACATTTCACTATTCTGTTTTCTATTTTTCCCACAGGAATTTTTTTTTTTTTAGTTTTGTTTTTAATTTTTTAAGGTTTGTGCACGAAAATACAGATTTAGGGAGTTTATTATAATTTTGAAAGGTCTGTTGTCTAAAGGTTCTGTGGCCGTATTTAACTGAGTTGATGTGCTGCATTTCTAAGTTGTTGGCGTTCCTTGTATAATGATGGTGGAGTGTCCCTTGTAGTTATGGAAAGGTTACTGATAGTTTGTCTGTCTTAAATTTTTTTTACGTAGAAGCAAGGCCTTCATGTCTGCACAGAGTGTGACAGGCATGATGTTTGTTTCCACACACAAACTTTTTGTTGGTGTACGGGGTGGGAATCTAAATATATTTCTTATTGCCCTGTTTTGCATTTTATTGTAGTTCAATAAATTTGGATTTAGTACAGTTAGTCCATATCATATTTAAGTAGCTTAAGTGACTGTATTAAACTATAGTAAATTTGTAATAAGAATCTTTGGGGAATGACATCCTTTAGCCTGTAAATAGCTCCAACTGCTGGGGTTATTTTATTTAGGACATGATCTATCTGGTCGTTCCACTGTAGTTTATTATTTATTACTAGGCCTAGGTACTTAATTTTTGGGACCCTATTAATTACTTTATTGTTTACTAATAGCTGATGATCCGTGTATATTTTTGTTAGGTTTATTAAGTATCATTTAATTTGTTTTTATTTCATTAAGTGCCATCCTATTTCTTTGTAACCAGTCGTTAACTGTGCACATATCTTCATTCATGTTGTCCTTTAATTGTGCTGTATCCGTGCCTTCATACAATAATACAGTGTCATCAGCATACAGGTTGAGGCTTCCTTTTAAATTGCTCTTTGCCAAGTCGTTTATGCATACTAGAAACAATGTTGGTCCCAAGATTGGGCCTTGTGGTACACCGCATATAACTTTCAGTTCTTCGCTTTTAGTAGTCCCTATGCTTACAAATTGTTTTCTGCCTGTTAAGTAACTTTTAAACCATTTAAAGCTCTTACCTCTTATTCCTGCCATTTTTGATTTCAGCAATAGTAATTGATGATCACACCTTTAGGTGGTTGATCTGTGATCAACACTATCAAACGCTTTTCTCAGGTATATAAACAGGCTAGCCACAATCTTGTTGCTGTCCATAGTTTCAACTATTTCAGAAATATAGTCTATTGTAGCTATCTCAGTACTTGAACCCTCCCTGAAGCCATACCGTTTTTGGTACCAGAATTTGGTTCTGTTTAAGAACTTGAAGAGTTGAAATTCAAAATGAACTACAGCGGTAGCTATAGTTATATCTACTTACCTAGTAATTTATATTGTCATGCCCAGGTATAAGTACAAAATGTAATATTTCATAGAAGATTATTTCTTTAAACCACAAGGAGGAAAACTTAATAGTATTTGCTATGATAAATGACTATGTATTTGGTGATTACTAGAGTTAAGAGTGTGTGCTATGTATCTATGAAAAAGTAACAACAATAAAATGAATATATATTATATGGATTAATTATGTATAATTATTTCAAATCACAGCCTACAACATTGTTATATACTGTGAATTTTTTCGGTTGGGTATGTCAGTTGGTTTTAGTGGCGTACATAAAACCGTAAATTACAAATTTTGATGTTTACAACTCATTAAGCAAAAACTATGAGAGATACACAAATTTCCGAAGATTTAATCACAATTTATGTCTAAAATAAGAAAAAATATATGTTACAAACATAACAATAAAAAAAGACGTGAAAACTGAGGTGACCGCGCCCTTAAATCGAGTACGTACTAGCATACAGTTGACCTGCCTAGTCAATTTTTTTGCGACTAGTGGAAAGTTTCTAAACAAACATTATTTTTTTCGCCAGATGTCTGCTGCATTAAACGTTAACTTATTAATGTTTTTTTATGTGTGTTGTCATATTATGTCATAAAATTTTACACGTGCTGGCATCTGCCAGATAAAAATGGCCAACCTTAGAGTATTATGATACGAACAATTGAGGTCCGTAACAATTTTAGCTTGGAGAAAAATAGCCCTTCAGTTTAAAAAGGAGTATTGGTTTTGGTTTAGATCCTTTAACTTAATTACTTAAGTTTGGTAGAGGAAAGGAACCAAATATGGAATACCATTTTGATAGATATTTATAATAATTCAGATTTGATTAATTTCGTGCACAATCGTTGTGATTAATTCAAAACACCGTCTCAGGTCACGACAATTAAGTTATAACGAAAAATATTTGCGTAATATCAAAACTAGAATGTTTTGTCAAAAGATGTACTTTTTGGCCACTGTGAAAAGTGGTACCGAATATATAATACTGTCATTAATCATACAAATTCTGATTTGGCAATAAAAATAGCACACTGATTACATTTAATCCATTTTAGAAATTGAGTAAAAATACATTGAGAACATAAGATACAAGTTGCAATAATCACACACAAACCTGTCGTTTTCTGCAGCATAAGGTTCGGTGTGTAACTATCCTGCACTTGCCAAACACTGTACCCACGTTTCACTGCGTCCATCTGGTGAAAATTTACCCACGCATTAGAAACACAAAGCATCTGATCAGAGCAGGACGAACTAGCCCGATATCCACCAAATCACTATCTGAAGACTGATCACTCACACTGCGTGAAGAACTTTTGCATCTCCGTTACTTTTGTTCTTGCTTCTTACGTGCAACAAACCACTGCAAGAAAGTTGACATTTGTATGATTCTAGGACAGTATCTCTTGTAGAACCTTTTCCTGACTTTACATTTCTAGTGAATCATCCAAAGTGCTGCCTTACCTCGTGTTCGTCCTTTTTGTGGGCCCTTTTTCTTTGCAATTTTTGGAATAGGAACTAAGGTACCTGTACCGAATATGGCCTAATTCTCAATACGGCCCACTAGTCGCCATTGTGTGGTAATGCCGAGATAAATGTGGGATCCATACACACTAGTCTCCGGTATGAACATACACAGTATATAAATATCTGTATTACATCATTAATGTGCTATATTAGTAATATAATTAATGATTTAGGCACACATGATTTGTGAACAGGTACCTTATATGTTCTGGTCCAACGATAGGTTTCCGGTGGGTTTACGTCTGCAGGTATGTTGTCTGTGGTGGAATCGTGCATGTCTTCTTGCTCAGCAGCAAGGAACTCGCTGTTTGCAAATACTGTACGATTACGGGATGACGCCTAATGTCGATTTACTTGTTCTTAGTGGTGTATCTTCCTTTTCAAAGCCATACCAAACACGGAAACAGTTGCTGCAGTTTTATTCCCCCCTCCCCCTCCTTAGAACCTTCTCTCATTTCCGTAATTGTTTGCTCCATATCGCCAGCATTCCAAGTCTTGGGTTGTGGGGTATTGGGTTTCTTTTTCTGGCCAGGCATCGTTCCGTGTGAAAGAGCAAATTATGATAGGGCAATGTAAAATATTGTGTCAAATATGGAATACTCGTCCATATTTAGAACCCAAACTATTCAATATTTTGTAACATAACATCATCATTACGTTCAACTATTGCACTAGTAGCACAGCAAATGACTACTGTTGTTTACACTAACCTTACACAAATTCTTCAAAGACAAAGAAATTAAAGTCGACCACCTCCAACAATCAACACATCTCAACTGAGCTGTTGCTACGCACAAAGTAGGTCACACTAAACGTGCTTCTGCTCGCCACGTTGATATAATGCTGCCATATGTTTCCCAAACTTTGCGTATACAATTTTAAGTATATAGTCCGTGTTGGCTCATTTCCTTTATATGCCCCACCGCTGCTGAATAATTTCCACATAGTCAAGTTGACATATAAAATACGAAAAATAAGTCATAATTGTAATTTAGTCATCATTAACATCGATAATTATGGCCTCGCTCTTTAGTTTTTCACTAGTTTCGAAAATATGTTTTTAACGCAAATGAATATATATATTAAAAATGCATTCTGGCAGTTTTAACACTTATATATCATCGTCTGTATCTAAATTTTTCTGTTGCAACACACCAAACGGATTTTTGAATTTTTGCCCCTGAAGTATCACAAATTTTTTTGTCAAAATAAGCCAAAATGAAGCAAAATAATTTTTTGCTAGCAAACAGTACATTCTTTTAAAAAAAACGCTCTGGTAAAATTGTGTATTGTGTGATTGTACACATTCTCAAATTTTTTCAAAGCATTTCACTAAAAAAATATTTGAGTTGTTGTTTGAAATAAATGAAATACAATTGTCTTACGGCAGTGTTAGCTATGTACATTGCTAAGTATAAACACAGAAAATATTTCCTTAGTTACATTACATGTAGACTCTCGTCTATAAGCTGTTACGAGTTTGCGACTGAATTTTTCTTACCAAATAAATTTTAGTACTAAGTTACCTTTATCGAATATGGCCCAGTTCTCAATATAGTCTACTAGTCGCCATTGTATGGTAATGCCGAGATAGATGTGGGATCATACACACTAGTTTCCAGTGTGAATATACACCATCCATAAATATCTGTATTACATCTTCCATATGTTATATTAGTAATATAGTTAATGACTTAGGTACACATGATCTGTGAACCTTAAGCGGGCCATATTCGGTACAGGTACCTAAGGTATATTTATTTTTGGACTTTGGGTCTCGTCGACTGCGAAGTCATTATAGACGATTACACAAACCTCCACACATAGGCACTATCTGGGAGAGAATGTTTTTGCCTGGAGCGATTTTATGAAATCATAGTAAACCGAATTCACTACTGTGATTTTACAAAATTCATTTTTTACTATGTTGGCTATGGTAACTGTAGTAGAATTTACCTATCAATTTTAATTAATTTTTTTAATAGCCCACCACTGTGACGCACTCAGTTCAGCGAACTTGGCAGACGTAGCGGTGATATACTGCGGGCAGCCTAAACACTGTTCTCAATAAAGAAAAGATAACTTGAATAACTGTCTTGTCTATAGCGAAAAAAAATGTTCTTATTACTTCCTACGACGTTAACATTTAAGTATTGTACAGGTCATATACTTTGATTATTACTTAGGATGCTATATTAAGTCCTTGTTACGGAGTTTTGCAGTAATTTCGAAAATATTTTTTATTGCTACCTAATACTCATCAGAATTTCGCTGCACAGTTTTGACACTTATATGTTATAATTTGTAGCTGAATTTTTTTTGTGGAATTATACTGAACGGTTTTTTAGATTTCATTACCCAAAGTACCACGTTTTTTGTCGTGAAAATAAGCAAAAATGAAGGAAATTATTTTTTTACTGGCGAATGGTACATTATTTAAAATAACGCGTCCAATGTATTGTGCATCGTGTGATTGCACATTGACTCAAATTTTTTAAAAACTTTTGGTTAAAAAATATTTGAGTTATTGGCACCAGTCTGAAAAAAAAACTCGGGAACAAGCCCTTAAAATTTAAAAGAGACAAAAAATTACAAATTTGCTGAAAGGTAAAATATTAACCAGGGTTCAGAAGTGATTACTATATCGCGATTCACCTATACAAGCGTAGACATGCCGTCACGAGACCGGAATGCGGTTGCTTAGCGGCTAGAGCACTTACCTCCCACCAAAGCGATCAGAGTTCGGTTCCCGGGGAGGTCCGTCCACGGATTTTCGCATGTGGGAATAGTGCGGGACAATGCCGCTGTTCGGTGGGTTATCTCGGGGATCTCCCGTTTCCCCCGCCCCTTCATTCCGGCGCTGCTCCATACCGACATCACGTCACCCCTCACCAGATGTTCAGGGGGATTGATCCCTGTCCGATCGGTTTTACGGTTTTTCTTATAAATCAGGGAATAGACACATTGTTTTACTTTTTTCACACTGACAAGGCATAGTTTATTGTTTCATTCACTTTTTGGAAGCCATATGGCATAGTTTCTGTTAACGCTGTGGCCTCTGTAGTCGCTCCCGTAAATAAAGCAAGTTTTCCATTTCAGCTGTTTCCCGTTGGAAAATAATGAATATATTATGGTTCCAGCAATTACAGAAAACCGATTAAGTTTGTATATATGCCTTGTCGTGACAAAAATGTTGATACATCAACTGGAACAGAAGTCATCGAGAAGAAACAGATAAATCCAATGTGGTAGGGATCAATACCCCTTAAATACCCGCCTACTGGCCGCGTGTTTGTGTGAGTGAGGCATGGCATCAAGGGCTATGTTGACCGGCCCACGTTGGCTATAATGTCATGTCTGTCATGAGATTTTTGGCCTTGAGATAAGATCTCTGAGATTTCTTCACATTTCGGATTGCAGGTAAACGTAATAAACAGATCAGGCCGTCCGAAATCTGGTGTTCGCTCATGCATATAACGAGGTCCCCAAATGAAAGCGGATGGTAACAGCACCCTTTCATCAATCTCTGATGACTAACCGTCAGTTCGTGTCGTAGTGTTCTTCCGCAAGAGGCTGAAACGACGTGCAGTGGCGTAGATTCGCCTGACATTGTCAGTGGCGACCCCATCTTTTTATTGGTGGTACGTTTTAAACAAAGTTCATTGCATGTTTCTAGAATAGTTGCACACGAGTCTCGAGTAGTTATTCAGATATGACAAGTTGAAAAAGTTATTTTTGGCAATTTTGAGGGGCTCCGAAATTATTCTTCTAACTGTCGTAATGCTTTGGAATTACCTTTCTGACACCGTTTGATGTGTGTTTTTTTAGTACATTGACTCATTGGGCACATGTGGAATAGTTTCATAAAAATAAACGCATTTACGAACACACTGCAACGTTTTTAAGATGGCGTGGTACATAATTCTACGCTAAAAGTATTAATCTATAACTCTGTGGCTTGGTACTAAAAAAGGCCAATGTCGTATACTGTATTCTATGACATTGGCTTTTAAGCCACAGAACTGTAGGTTTATTGAGGCCAATTTGCGAAAATTAAACAAGAGCAATCCTAGACAATAGTTTTAACCAACGTTTCAAACAAAATTGTTTCCAGTGTTACGAACTTCTGAGGTACAATCTCTGACGCCGGAACCTCGTGCATTTAACTTCGGCGCAAGAGATCACGCGTAACGAATTAGTAATTCTGGATAAATATTTACTTATAAAGTTGGCAAATACCATTGTCTAGGATTGTCATTGAGTATTTTATCCATATTGGCTTCGAAAAAGCGTAGAAATAAATTGATGACGTCAGCGTTTATTTATCTACCACGCACTCTTAAGTCCGTGGTAGGCGGCGCCCTTTAGAGCTGGCCAGAATATCTTCTACTTCTTCTTCTTCTTCAATCACGAGGCCAGAAAGTTGTGTTGGCGGAGCGGAGGGGGGTCGTCGGAAGCAGTAGGTCACCGGTAATTTATGACCATCGCGGTCCGTTGTCGCGCGAGCGCGCTCCAAACTGCGGGAAGTTGTGACAACATACTCGCGTCAACCACGGAGAGGTTGCGTCAACGTGTAGTGGGGACGTCTCGCATTGTCTGGACGGCCGTGGAGGACTTCGTGATTTAGGGCGACGCCGGGAGTGTAAACAAAAGACATGCCGGTCTCCCCCCACCCCTCCAGCAGGGGCCTCTCGCTGATATGACACCAATGGAGAGTCATTACGGTCAGGCTTGTCTGGCGAGGGGCTTTGTTCCGCGGGCGACTTCCTGCACAGAGGAGTGGGAGTCGGTACACGTCGCCCCGGACATTTGCATACGGCGCCGCCTCACAAGACGGTAATCAAGCCTCGGATACCCGCGGCCAATTAATTATACACCTTCCAACAACCCTTGCCCGCTTATAGCGTGCCGCGAGTCCTCACCCTCGCTCTGCTGCCACAACAAGTGCAGCGTTCTTCGAGGGGTTGTTCGTAGGTCCTCGCATTAAGGGCGTCCTAGTGCGATATAGACGAAATTTTATATTCATAAGAAATAGTGTAAGTTTTATTGACTGGTCTTGTAAGTGCAGTTTCCTCTTACGAAACAATTTTAGCTGGCGTAGTATTCTCATAACGATGCGTCAAAGTCAAAATTTGCATTTTTTGCTGCCTCGCAAATAGTGAAAACCAATTGACTTAGTCTACGTACGTGAAATAATTCACAGTGAATTAACATACTATGGGCTACGTAATAAAACATTTTGAAAATTCCCGCGAACTGTCTTTGAAATTCTAAAACATTGCTGAATTTGCAAATTTTTCGTTACTTTTGCGATTCATTTTTAAATTTAAAATATTGCATTTTGGGTTTCTTAATGTTTTATTGCATATCTTATGGTGTGTAAGTTCACAGTGAATTATTTTGTTTAAGTAGGTCAGTTGGTTTTCACTATTTGCATGGCACACCCCGTTATGAGAGCTAAAATTGTTTCGTAAGAGTAAACTGTACTCACAAGTATCGTCTACAAAACTAACAATATTTCATAAAAATACAAAATTATTATTTTATCACACTTGAACATCCTTAAGGGCGTTCGCGTGGCCAAAATTCTTAATTTTGTATTTGTACGGCATAGTATTCATTTTATAGACGTTACTTGTGACTAAATTTTTCGAACGTAAGAATTTTTTAGCTTTCATAATCTCCCCATAGCGACATGACAAAGTCAAAATTTGCACGTTACGGGAACATAGTAATATAACAAACAATGTGAATTATTGAAAATAAATAATTTACGCTGAAATTATATATTGTACGCCATGTACTAAAAGGTTTAACAATTCAAAATGTAATTTGTTAGTACTTTTTAAAAAAAGATCTGAAAATGCAAGCAATTTGTTTCATTTTAAGCACTATTGTAAAAAGAGAACATATTTTTCCCGAGTATTTTAAATATTTTAGTCTATGGCCCATAATATCTAATGTCAGTGTAAATTATTTAATTCGAGTAAGTTTCTTAGTTTCTGTTATTCCTATGTTCCCATGACTTGTAAATTATGACTTTGGCGTGACGCTGTGGGAAAACTATGAGAGCTAAAAAAAATTTACAAGTGGGAAATGTAGTCACTAGTAACTTCTATAGAAGTAACACTACCTCGTAGAAATATACAAAATTATGAATTTTTACCATGTGCAATAAATCATAATTTTTTATTTATATTGTAAAAAAGTGTTAGTTCTGTAAACGATACTTGTGAGTGCAGTTATTATATACGAAATAATTTTAACTCGCATAGTTTTCTCACGACGGTGCGTCCAAGTCAAAATTCGCATGTTCTTCAGCCATGCAAATAATGAACACCAAATGACTTAGGCCTACGTAAGTCAAATAATCCACAATGAAATAATATGCCATGGGTCACGTAGTAAAACATCCCGTGAACTATTTTTATATTTTAAATAATTGCTGAATTTGCAACTTTTTTTCTGTACATTTGGGATTTTTTTAAAAATCAACATATATTGTGGGTTTTCTAATATTTTATTGCATAGCTCATGACGTGTAAGTTAACAATGAATTACTTTGTTTAGGTTGGTCTATTGGTTTTCACTGTTTGCATTTGCAGCGTAACAAGCAAATTCTGATGTCGACACACCGTTATGAGAATACTATGAGAGCAAAGATTGTTTTGAAAAAAGAAACTCGACTCCAAAGTATCATTTAAGAAACTAACAATATTTCACAGGTCTATAAAATTACGGTTTTATCGCGCACTTAACGCCCTTAAGGCCGTTCTAGAAGGAACAATATATATCATAATTTCATATTTGTGTAAAATAGTGTTAGTTTTGTAGATATTACTTGGAAGTACATTTTCCTCTTACAAAAAAAAAAGCTCTGTCAGATGTCCCGTAATGCCATTTCAAAGTTAAAGTTTTTACTTCAGACACCCTCAGATAACCAACACACATAATGAAACGAAACAATGTACAGAGAACCTACATGTCACGGACTACAACTTGATGTATACAAAAACCCATTAAAATGTTTTTTTTTTTTTTTAATTTCTTACATTTGGATTTGTTGCTACCTTCAGAATTTTTTTTTAATTCAAAAATATTTCGTATTAAGTTTTTATGTACTTGTATTTTCACTGTGAATTATTTTGTTTCATTATTTTCATTGTTTTTCGGGTGGTGTGTGAAGTAAAAACAAGCACGTTCTGACTTTGAAATGCCAATATGATAAAACTGGCTGAGATATTTTTTTGTTGTAATAGTAAAGTGTACTCTGAAGTAACGTCTACAAAACTAACACATAATAACTAATTATCATACCTAAGATTTTGTAGTGAAAATATTTTTGAACCTTTTTGGTAAACCGCCTTGCGCGCACATCGGTAGCTCAGCTCCATGGTTATTGGCAACTTGTCTTTGTTCAGTCACGCCTGTCATCCGACTGCACCAATCAGAATGAGGCTATTGTGACACCATGTGGCTGTGATTTGCCAGTAGAACCCCAAGACAAATGAGAGTTACAACCAGTGGCGGCTCGTGGGTTGTTGCCAGGTGGGGCTGCAGTTGCCAGGAGCTGTACAGGGTTGTGCGCTGGTTGACTCTACAGCCACTGACACGCTGATGTGCAGGTGACCCTTACTACTGAGTGGTCACAACACATCTAGTAGCCGGCAAATATTTCATGGTCGTTGGTCTACGGCGCGTTCATCAAGAGTGTACAGTTCCGACTATCTGCAGCCCCACATGGCAACAACCCACGAGCCGCCACTGCTCTTAAAATTCAGTTACTGAGCATGAACCAGAGCTACGGATATGCACGTAAGGCATTGAAACAAACTGGGCAAAATTATTTTCACGAATCGTTCATGGCGCTAATTATTGTCCATTCATAACACAAACACTGGGTGCTACAGTGATTTTGGATATACGGTGGCAAAAAAGATTCTTGCGATTTTCCAGCATATATATATATATATATATATATATATATATATATATATATATATATATATATATATATATCCGTCATCCGGTTGAGAACTCCGAATCTCTTCCCTCCAATAACAACGTCCTGATCACTGAACTAGTAAATTTACAATTTTTATCTACCGACGATTTTCGCATTACGAGGAACATCTGCAGCTCTGCTTAGATGGTCATGGTGAGTGAGTGAGAGATTTTGGTCGGCACTTAACATCGAGGTCTTCAGCGCTGGTGAGGGCTGACATGAGGTGAGTATGGAACAGCGTCGGAATGAAGGGACGGGGGAAACGGGAGATCGCCGAGAAAACCCGCCAACAAACTCCATCGTCCGGCACGATTCCCACGTGCGAAAATCTGGGGACCAAACCCGTCGGGAATCTAACCCGGGTCGAAATGGTGGAAGGCGAATTGTCAGACCATTCAGCTACCGCGGCCCCAAATGGTCGTGTTTAAAGAGGATGGTTTATCGCGGGAAAACTTTACTGTTTTCTGGGTTTCAACGTACAGCCACCTTACCAAAAGACTACTGGCTCACGCTTGTACGTGAAGCTGTTGTATTATTTGACTTAGCCAATAAGAATCCCGCTTTTTTAATATTTGGTGTCTGTTATTGGTCTGCAGACAGCTACGTCGTGTCAGACAAACATCCCCCAAATCATATATATTGCAAGAAACTACAGTGTTTCCATGGGTATGTTGGCACTAAACATTTTCGCGATGTACCAACATATCTACTTGATTTTTTTAAATTGTGAACCAACCTTAACACGACCAGTCTCTGACAATTGAAAGACGACGAAGAAGCAGCCCGCGAGAGGGGATAAGCGTGCAGGTGGCAGGTGCTGGCGATGATTGAGAAGCACATGTGTGCAGGGTTTACCACCGTGGCGCCAGTAGCCATGGCGCCCAGAACACGTGCCGGAAGCCGTTAGCACGAAAACAAAGACTCGCATAGGTTATTTGCGATCAAGTTAGCACGTGTGAAGACCATCTAGTGTAGAACAATAATCAAAGTATATTACTTACTGTAACCTTAGGCGGTAACTTTTGAGTTCATTGCAATCTATACACTTAGATTATTTCTTTACTTGATTTGCTTATATGAAAATGTGGCAAAAACTATAAATTATGTGATTCGATAAAAAAAGTAACTTTGAGTTCCAAAAATGCGCATTTTATACTGAGCCACGAATACTACAGACTTACCGCGTTGGTTATCTTCTTCAACACTGTGACAACAATTTCAGTTTAAGTTACTTTGAAGTGCCAAAAATTTGTGTACGTATGTGGAATCGAAGGATGGTTTTGCTAAGTTATGAAACTACAATACATATACTCATACGCGGTCCAGCAACTCTCATGTTGAAAGGTGAGGCTACTAAATTGCTAGAAAGTTACTTTCTGAAATTACATAAATTACCTGTGAAAATCTATCGAGAAGTATACGTAGGATTACGGACGGTACGCTATTTTTTCCACGTACCACTTTTCCATTAATTTATTTCTGTACGTTATTTTCCTAACCATTTTAACACTACATTATTTTGTTCGAGTATTCTGAAACTTTGTTTACACACAGTATTAAGAAGAAAGCATAAGGTAATTTGTTTTATACAAGAATGTTCGCAATAAATATAAACTACGTTTCCAACAGCAAACTGGAACCAAAATATTTAGTACGATTTAATCCGTGTCTGAGCAAATTTTTTTGGGTACGGAATATGCTGTATCTAGGAGCAGGAAACTTCTCGAATTAAATGTTAGAATCAACTATCCTATGCACACAAGACCCGGCCAAATAGCTGCTACTCAGTGGGACAACAGACAATGTATATGCATAGTACAATGGATTCTAGCATGCGGGTCTGTCCCTAGCTATATCTAAAGCTAGACCCTACTATGGAGAGTGCTATAATTATAGACCAGAAAAATTCGCTGGTTCATTGACCTGTAGGCTAGCCTGCAAGAATATTTGTGAACTTAAAACAGACAGCAGATGCTCATTAGCTGAATGCTGTTAAAAGTGACATAGGTGTGCAGTAGTTGCATTTACATTATTGGCTCAGGGACTTCCAGGAGAGGTCAAATAAGTCAAAGGCCTATCGCAAGAGTGATACAAACTTATAGTTGTTCCAATTCTAGCTTGTGCCCAAATGTAAACGCTAATTTTTCAAGTCTCTAACTAGAACGTAACGTACATGGAAGCAAAAATCGGTAACATAAAATATGCATGACAATGTTATGTACTTGTCACCTTGCTGTGGACGAGGCGTTTAGTTCACCACCTTCCACGTGATTCAGATGCGTTGCGACTTGTTCGTTTATTATTTTTACGAAACTATTCCACGTGTGCCCGTTGTGCCAACGTACGAAAAGAAAACACACTTCGGACAGGGTAGGAACCTCATTGTTAAGACACTGTGTTCATTAAAAGCAATGTTTCTAAGCCCTACAACATAGCTAAAATGGTCTTTTCAGACTGCCGTAATTCATATATACAGACGTGCGCTGAAATTAGCTACAGGCCTCCCACCAATAAAATTACATGGTCACCGCTTAAAGTATCATAGTAAAAATGGATCGGTGGGACTCTTGCACGCTAGTTCAGCGCTTGAGTCGTTGTAGCGATGTGGCATTTGATGCGTGCTTCAAAACAGTTTAGTTAGAGACACTGGACAATCGCGGGAATAGTTGACTGTTTGCTAGGCTCCAACGTGATGTATGTAACACTGAATGTTTCGTATCGACATTGGCTATCGTTTACTTGTAGCATATTTTTCTCTCTACAACAGGCCCAGTTAGAACTGTACAGCTTGGACACAAAGCGTGTGTGATTTGTCCCAAAACTATTCACACGTGTCACGGTTGACATAATACAGTTTATTGGAGACTATTTTAAACATTTTCGCGATTTTACAATGTCTCTAAGTACAGTCTATTTACAAGATACCATTGTTATGGCAAACACAACTCGAATTTTATGAAGATCTGAAAACCTCTATTTGAAGCAATCGTAATGATTATTTCATCTTATGTAGTATGTTTTATTTTCGGACGATCTGGGACACGCTTAGCAGTTAAGTCATAGTTGCTGTCTCCGATCATGTTACGACCCAGTTCAAGCACCAGTTGGACTCATATAGACCGAAGACGGTGTAAGGAATCGGCCATGGTCCTAGTTGGAAACGTTTACAGAGTCCATCTGGAATTATTTCGGAAAAACAAGTAAACCCGAACCAGAAATCAAATCACAATGGCGATCGTTGCAAGATAACTATTGACTAGATTCAGTTTCTTGGACGTACTCCATTGCAAAATTGAACGACTGTCAAAGAAAAACTAAACAAATAAAATAAACCATAAAATAAGCAGAGTATGCTTAGTCAGCAAGATACAAACACAACATGAAATTCTAAGATGTAATCGGGTCTGTCGCACTCGTGTTCCTGAACCCTGTGTGTCTACCTGATGACGGGAACAGATTCCAGTTCCCGAAACGTCGTAACACTGTCTGTCTGGAAAACTACTGTGTTTTGTTTCGTCTCTTCATTGTGTCGTTTGTCTTGTCTGTATATGTCTGATATCTGTTGCGTTTTGTCTCGTCTACCTGTTATGTTCTTTTGTTATTTTTCTGTTCGTGTCTGATATCTACTGTGTTTGTTGTTTCGTCTCATCGTTGTGTCGCATGATATTTGGTTTTTTATTTTATTTTGTTACTAATTTCATTTATTATCTGTTTGATTTTCTTTGACCCGATTCCGTCTTATAATTTCATGTTGTGTTTGTATCTTTCTGACTAAGCATACTCTGCTTATTTTATGGTTTCTTTTATTTGTTTAGTTTTTCTTTGACAGTCGTTCAATTTTGCAATGGAGTAGGCCTACGTCCAAGAAACTGAATCTAGTCATGAACTCCCATTTCACAGTTCTTTCAAAGAAGATCACTATTGTTCCAGTTTGTCCGATTTCGTTAAACATAAAAATGCACGAATGCAGTACATAAAAAGTGGATGTTTGAGAAAAATTCTGAGAATTTTAAACTCTTGTGGTATAACTATGGGCCTGCGAAATCGCGTTACTATTTAATGGCAGACTAGAATCCACGTCCTATACATGCCAGTGTGCAACTTGTGATTATATTGACCTTGAACTTCTACATGGTGTAACTGGTCGTCTAACAGAAGGTTGGTCACTCTGCCGTGATATTATAATTACAATTGCTAGGGAAAGGAAGTTTCGCAAAAGGATTTTGCTCCACTTTATTTCAGTCCCTTACGTGTAGATCTGCAACCCTGATTCAAGGTCATTGGATGTGTGTATTTGTATAGAGTCGTCTCGCATTTGACTGAGCCAATCAGAACATTGTTAACTGCGACACCACACGTCTGTGATTTGTGGGTATAATCCTCAGACGCTGGGAGGATACAACAGCCAATCACTGACCACCAAGTATAGCTGCAGATGTGCTCGTAAGGCACTGAAACAAAGTGGTTCAAAAATGTTTTCACAAAAACTCCCAGTCCTTATATTATTGGCCAGAAGCAGAATACTTCGTGGCAGACAACGATATTGTCGGACAACAAGAGAAGCTGAACAAGCCTACTGCGTTTGGATTCTAGCATGCTGGCATAAAATAACGCGTATTTTGAACGTTTATAGGTATAACTTACGTAGGGTAATATCTAGTGCCCTGAAAATTTCACGTAATCTTTAGTACACGCTGTTACGATTACCAAGAGCCTCGCCTGGAGGACCGGCTAACGACGCAAGTTCAATCATGCAATCAGGTCAGTGGTTGCACAAGACAAGGGCCTCAGCGATTCTCCCCACCTGCACTGAAGTGTGTCAATATAATGTAATGTATTGGGGAAATCGAGGTCTGTCTCCTTCAAGCCTTCCAGCAGTCACCAGCTCGCCAGTTTGGTCCTGGGTCGAGACCCACGACGTGCCGCCGTCCGTCGATAGCCGAGCACATACATCCTCAGCCTCCGACACATGTTACGGCGAGGTCTAAGGTGTCGAAGGGTCACTCACCATATGGTAGAACATTAACGTTATTATCTAAACAACTCCCCTCCTATCTAAATAATTAAATTTAACTTTGTAGTATTTTGTAACTAAAGTATGTAGAGTAAAGCCACCATAATTATATTAACACATTTCATTTAACCGCAACCTTCACCTTTAACTTAACCACTTAACTAGTTTCAGTATAAAGTGCCTATCTCTGACTTAGCCACCCTACCACTTTAACTCATGCGTAAAATGGTTCAAATAATCATACTGTAACAACTCGCTAGAATTTAAAGAATTGTAGGTTCATGCCTATCATTATTGGCCCATGTGACACCTCTTGGAGGGTGCTGAGCCAATAATATGGAATCAACTAAACGCAGGCCCTTTCATGTGGTAACACTGAGTCATTGAGCAGCCAATGTACCACCGCTGTCTGCTAGAGTACACAAATATTCTTGGAGACTAGCCTACAAAATAGTTAATTCGCCAACTTTTCCTGTCTCTAGTAATATCACATAACAGAGATTAATTTTTGTGTCCCGTTGTACTCCACAAACTTTTCGCTTTGGTCGTGAACTGCACTGAGTAATATTAAGCAGGACTGTCTTTCCACCTATCTGACGAAGCATTCCGGGGAAGCAACTCCTTGAAATCGTAAATGAAGTGTAGCTCTTCTGTCTGCCCCAGTTTGTACCCGCAGACTGCTCCCATGTAAGCCGCTAGCGAGCTGAATAATATATACAAAGGCGGCCGATACACCTCCGATGGACCGGTTCAAGACAGCTCAATGTACTAAGGTTACGCTTGGGTTCCGGTATTTGACTAGACTGCACACCTACCGAACAAAGTTTTCATCGGGCGTTTGTGTGTCATTGTCGTGTTTCCAGATTCAACTAGGGATAGTTCTAGTTAGTATGCACTGGAAAAAAAATATTGTTATAGGTACCGTGCTTCTTAAAGTAGAGACAAAAGTCCGGTTTTACTCTCGGTACTATATATGAATTGTTCCTATAACAATCTGTTGTGTTTGTAACAATGTGATCTGTAACAAGTAAAACTTAAATTAAAAAAAAAAAAAAACTGACTGCAAGTTGGTGAAATGTTTGGTATTTTGCAGATTCCAGATGATACTGCAGCATCAGGTCAAGATGACCATGTAATTGTAATATCATTGAAGTTACAGGATACTAAATTTCGAATCGGTCAGACCAGTACAAGTTGCTCATATCCCTGTAACAACTAGAAAAGAGTTTATGATCTTCAAACGACTGAACATATATTTTTGAATCATAACTTAAAACACTCTCGACCAAGTCACCTTCCAAACAAAAAGAAACTAAATCAAAGTCGGTTCATCCGTTTAGGAGCTACGAAGTCACACACAAACACACATATACACACGTTAAACTTATAAAACACTTCTATTTGCGTCAGGGGTTAAAATAAATACGTTTTTTCCTTCTACAATCCATATTCTTAGCTCTACAGAGATAATTGTTATTGTAACAATCCATATAGTAGCGACAACAAATTGGGCTATTCATGTTTAAACAGAAGCATTGTACATACAATAAACTTTTATTTTAAGTGACGCGGGCTATTTATTTAATAATGGCAGCACTATAGTATTCAAACGTGATCATGAAAACAGTGTGTCTCGCTTATGCACAACTTCGGGTGGTACCCAACGCCGTTCCAGTGTTTCAGGAGCATGTATGCAACCCGCGTTAACCCCATATAATCAAGGCTAATTTTACTATCGCTATAGCAATAAAGGTATAGCACATATCAACTTTATCTTCACGTTTTATCAAAGACACCGTCTTTCTTATTTTCGCTGCGTTCGCGGAAGTCAAGTGTAAGGAATGGTTGACTATAAATTTTATAAAACTATTTTTATATCACTTTGATAATGTAACCGTTTGTTATACTTGATTTTGCATAACGCAGCCAAATAAGAACGACTGTGTCTTTCATAAAACGCGAAGATTATGTAGATTTATGTAATACTTGTATTGCTATATTGATAGTGAGATTAGCCTTTATTTATAAGGCTTTAATGCGGGTTGCATTAATGCGCCTGAAACACATCCTCGATGACCCGGGTTCGCTTCCCGGCGGGGTCGATATTGCTTTTACCCACGTGGGAAACTTTGCGGAGTTTGCCATTGGTTCATCGGGTATTCTCGGGAAATGCCCACTCCCACCCCCCTTCACATTTCGTCGCTTCCCCACTGTAGGACTTAACTTCAGGTCATCCTTCAGGAAGTGATTTTATTTACAAAAATTTTTCGAATAAAACTAGAGTACTAAAATAACTTTGATTGTCAGTAAAAAAAATTGGTTGTTTTCTTTTTATATTGTAGATAAGGTAGCATTAATCCTCTTTTTTTTAGACTCCTTTAACGAATCTAGTTGAACTAGCGGTGGAAACTATCCCTTACCAAACTCTTCCATAAGGTACTCGATTATCTTTCTAACCTGCAGTGTAAATAGTCTCAGTGGCGGCAACAAAACTTGTTCGTTGTGGCGGTAACTGGCAGACATGCAGAGCAGGCGCGGATGAGCGCTCGACGGCGCCCAGCTGACGTCAAAGGGTGTCGGAGCAGCCCGCCCGTGTTGAGGCCCCTGGTTTGCCAACCCCCTCCCCTTCTCCATAATAGTTCGCGACGAGAGCTCTGTCAACCCAGCACAAGGGCGGCCAACCTTTTCCGATATACGGCCAAAAATCGTGCCACGGCTCACCATAGATAATTGTACAGGCTGTCCACTATAAACTAAACACTCACTAAAATGTATAATTCGAGACAGGAAAAATTCGCAAGTTCACTTACCTGTAGGCTAGCGTCCAAGAACATCTGCGTATTCAAGCAGACATTATCTGCTCACTGACTGCTCGAAGACACAGTGGTATGAGCCTGCATTTAATTGCTATTGGCTAAGCGACTTCCAGGAAGTATCAAATGAGTCACGGGCAAATTGCGAAAGTGGCACGAACATACAGTTTCTGGAATAATAGCTTGGGCCATAAGAAAACGCGAATTTTTCAGGCCTCTTCTTATAATAAATAAGAAAAACAATTTATTGGGGCCGTATATGTTACGTTTTGAGCGTAGCGTAACGTTTATACTGGTTTTCATTCACTTGAAAGTTTTCACATCAAAACTAGTTAATGTGGTTAAAAGTCGGCTGAAAGAAAAAATGAAGCAGTGCTCACTTACTGACTACTTCTCATGTATTCGAAATGCAGTGGCGTCAGAGAAAGGTGGTCAGGGGGACACTGTCCCTACCCTTTAACAGAAGGGAGGGACAGTATAGGCATTTTTACCCACCGTAAGATTTAAAATTTAAAAATATTTCAATTTCTGCCAGTTTTATATTCAATATCTAGATTCGAAAACTACTTAAATAGCACCAATTTGCACACTAAAATTAAAATTTCCCAGGGGGAGGACGCCCGGACCCTCCGCTTTAATAAGTCTTTATACAAAAAATTCGGAAATAAATTTCTGTCAACGGTCCTTCACCTCCCCCCCCCTTTTTTCCCCTCTTACGAAATATAACTTCCACCCACCACTATCGAAATGTGAACTTAAGTTGAGATGTCAGTTTACCTCACTGCCAGCTAGTAGAGTTAAAAATAAACACGCCATGTCGCAAGACAGAGACAGCCTTTGCAGACTGTGACATACTCGCACATTCATACTGAACTGTTCATTTTATTCTCGAAGTCCTAACACAGTCTCCACTGTGTTTAAAAGAGGATCATTATAAAATAATTACTTATTTATTTTGTCAGGGTAAGGTTAATGATTTAGCGCAAATGTTTCAGGTTTCGGCGGGCCACTCAAAATGCAGTGGACGGTTGGTCATCTTTGTTAAGGTGGATTCACAGTTGATAACATAACAGTACGCATAGAACATAGGTCGTTCGCACAAGAACTAACCTCTACGTATTTTACCTACCTATTCACTACACCTAAAAGTGGTCACGCACATAGAGCTACTGACATAGGATTTGGTCATTTATAATTTATTTTGCGTACACGTAGGACAGCGACCAATCACAGCAAAGGAGTTTGTTAATTTCCGCCATGTTGGTTTAATCTCTAAAAGTACACGAAAACAAAACAAAGCTAGAATAAGAAATTTTAATATTTCAAACCATGATTCTTTATTGTAATTATATTTTAAGCTATGCAGTTTGTAGAAACTTTGTTTCTGTATTTCCTATTATCTCCAAATACGATTCCTTTTCTAATACGTTTCAATGGCCCTCGGTTAACTTTTATACAGCAAGGAATGTTTCAAACTTGTCTAAAAAGTGTCATTGGTTAAACATAATAGTAAGAATCCAACTGCGAAATTATTTGCACAAGACGTCTGGTCGTGCACGGTTTCTATTGTTATGTTATATTTTCTGTGCTTATGTTTTTTAACTGTAAACCTACCGTAACGCTGTTTGCCTCTGGTCCAGATGATATAGTTAAGTAACCTGTGTTTCTTATTACTTCGGTAAACTTTCACACTTCTGAGGACAATTACTGCTCGTGTTTCGTATGCGTTCGTTGCACTGCAGCCGATATACAGGTTGTCCAAAAACAACCGTATAATAAGCACTCAAGTGAATCCTGGACTAGAATTAAGACGAAAATGTTTGTGACAAAATGTTACACGACGACATTTTACGTGCACAATGTGTCAACACTGTACGAATAAGGTCCCCTTTTGCGCTCCGTGATGTTTTTTTCAAGTATGTTACGTAAAGTAAACGTAGACTCATATTTGAACTGCTCGTGATTTTAACCTGCACCCATAATATGTAGTTCAGTACAATAGTAGTAAGCTAAGTAAGATATATGTGGAGCGCAAGAGTGGACTAACTACAGTGCTATGTTGCCACATTGTGTAGGCCTATGTAAAATTTTGTCATACAACATTTTACCACAAATATGTTTATCTCCAATTTAGCCTAGGACTAACGTGGTGTGCTTATTTTGCATTTGTTTCTGAACATCCTGTATTTTAATTCAAGAATTAACTACAGATGACTATTTAGTGATAGCAATAAATGTAGGCGAGGATAAAGTGAGTACTGCTTAAATTTTTCTTTCGGCGAATTTTGCATTCGTCTTTAATATTCTCAATATGAAAACTATAATAAAACTACAAACCAGTGTAAACGTTTCACCACGCTGAATACCTATCACCTTTGGCTCCTATGAAATATAGTTTTTGGTTATTTTTAATGTTGGGGAGTGCTCAGTTTAATGTGAACAGCCTATAAATATCGATCGCCATTCAGCCCTGGGAACCACGCTGTTGTGGATTCAACTGTGTTAATTCTACTGGGTTTTACTGAGCTTTAATAGTTTATACATATATCTGATCCCGCAGCATTAAGGGTTTTGCTGTTATAGTGTAACTTACGTTATTTGAATTAAGAGACGTTGTTTAGAAAAGTATAAAATATATCATTATTGATTTGTACAATTCAGTTACATTAAAAGTTACTCGCAGAGGAGTTTTAATTAGTACTCGGGCCACATAAATGTAAATAGTCCAGTTACTGTATAGAAATGGTTTGATATGTCTCACATTGTAATAACCCGGGCAGGCTGGTTGTGGTCTCGGTTACGACGGCCGAGCACGGCAGGTCAGGATCTCGGACAACATCATGGCGTCCTATTGGTCACATGACAGTTCCCTCTACGCCTTTTGTGCCTCTTAAATACTCGTCATGTATTATAAACTTGTCCCCGTTCACCCCGTCTATTGGCAGGAAGTATGTTGGGGTGTGTTTTAAAGTCCTTGAGGCTGCAGATATTCCTCCGTCGCCGTGTTTAGCAACTTGCCGCAGATATTCAGCGACCTTCAACCCTGCACTTTACTCATATTCTCTGGTCTCGTGCCGTAACAATGAGCTGCTACAGGGATTCTCTCTTTGCATAGTTTCTGCCGTGATTCTAATTACGTATTGGAGTGGCATCCTATCGCCATCCCCTAACATGGAGGACTACATATGCACGAGGGATGACTTGAAATGAGATTCTACAAATCGAGCAGCGGCGATTTGCAAGGTCAGGGGAAATGGGAGCGCCCCGAGAAAACCCGCTGACCAACGGCCGGCAACGTCCTCCACGTTTCACACAATCCGTGATCAGCCCCGCCGGGGAACGAACCCGAATCACTTTGGTGAAAACGAGTGGTTTGGTAACTCCTTTGCCGCGCCCCCGTTTTCAAAATAATACATTCAGTAAATGTTATCTTACCTCGTGGTGCTCTAAAACATAACACAAACGGGGATATATCAGCTCTACGACCTCATCAGTTGACAGAACATATTTTCCTCTCCCCACTACGCTGGAGGTTATGCGGGGCGGTGACGAATGTTGAATGTTATGGTCAATCGAGTTTCGGCTTTATGTCTGGTGTACGAACTCTGCAGGTCTCATGGTAGCCAATGGGAGGAACGATACACAAGCACCAATAGGCTGTGCATATGGTTTTGTAGAGGGTTAAGAAGTGTATGGGAGTTCTACGACCTCGGCGGTTGACAGAACATTTTTAGAATAGGTGCGCAGAGTGGTTCGTAGAGTGAGAGATGGTCACCATCTTCAAATTGTGTATTTTATGCCATAACTTTTCTTCTGGGTAAATGTATGATACTTTAACCTAAACACAGAACAGAATACGTATTAAAGGAATTTTAGACATCGTAAATCTTTGTTTGTAGTTAATGTTATACGAGATCTAATTGCAGTTAGAAAATTTGTATTACGTTCTCAACTACAAATAGATCTGTAACAATAGTTACGGCAAGCAAATATTAATGATGTCTAAAATTCCTATAATATGTATTCTATTCTCTAGTTAGGCTGAAGATAAATTTTATTACAGTTTCATATTTTTTATGGTCCTTTAGAGATAGCAGCGAAACTAGTGACAGAAAATTTCCCTGTGTCAAACTCTCCCATAAGAAAACACATTTTCTTTCTAATTTATAGTAGAATTAACCTTAGTTTGGTCTCACACAGATATAGGCCGTCACCATTGATCTTGCACTCCTTGGTCTGCACACGTGAAGGTGGAAGTTTGAGCAACCCGCTCTACCCTAGTGACTTTTTATAAACGCCTGTTGTGGTACTTGTGCCTCCTCCTTCCCCTCCCACGCCGGCAAACCAGCCTCCGGGCCGGTTGATGGCGGCGTTGATAAAGTCCCGCGGCATACAGAAGCCGTCCTGGGGTTAGTGCCGCGTGGTTACCCAGGTCTTCTGGAGGAAGAGAGGGGAAGGAGGATGTGGGACGGGTCGTGACCTCAGGACCACGGATCGACGGCGCGTGATTAACGACTCAGGAGACGTCGTCGCGGACCGGCAAGTTCGGCCGGAGGAGTCTCCCCCGATCTTCAGCCGCGATAGCGGTCCCCCTGGAGACCGGGGTCTTCGCCCGGAAGGCCGCCACATGAACACGGCTACGGTTAACTCTATTGCAGGTTAACGGTTGGTTCACAGTTAAAGTAAAACATAAGCACAGAACATATAACGTAACAGTAGAAACTGTGCACGACCAGACGCCTTGTGCAAAATTAGCTCACGATTGAATAGTTATGTTAAGCCAATGGCATTTTTTTTGACGATTCTGAAATATTCCTTGCTGTATAAAAGTCAATCGAAGGCGATTGAACATATTTGAAGTGGGATCGTATTTGGAGATAATAGGGAAAACACAGAAACAAGGGTCGTATAAACTGCTTAACGTAAAATAATTATTTACAATATAGAATCATAGTTTTAAACATTGAAATTTCTTATTCTAGCTTTGTTTTGTTCTTTTGTATTTTTGGATGTTAAACCAACCTGGTGGACATTCACAAAATCTTTTTCTGTGTTTGGTTGCTGTCCTATGCGTACACACAAGAAATGAAATATGACCATTTCTGATGTCAGCATTTCTATCCATACGACCACTTTTTTCGTGTTGTGAATTTGTTAGGTAGGAATACATATAGGTTAGTGCTTGTGCGAACGACCTACGTTATATGTTTACTGTTATGTTCCCCCGTTTGAGGTACGGAAACCTCTCTTCCTAATACCATGGCACGGATACAGCGGAATGCGACAAGTCGATTCCAATACGTGCGTTATACACAGCTTCGCCTCTCAGCGCAGAGACTAAGCTAGCGTGCTGTGTTTTCGTAGCAAGTGTTTTCCAATGGGACTTTAAGAGATTGCCCTATTATATTATTTGTGGGAAGTATGTGTTAAAGTCCAGCGCCAGTTTCTATAATTTTGTTCTACGATTACGGCTGCAGCAATCTCAAAAAGCCATTTACGTTTGACGAACTGGCTATAATCTTTTAATAAGCGAACGGTATTTTTAAAACGATAGAGACATAGTTTGGAGCGTATCTTCATTTCGTAGATAAATGCATTAAAAAAACACTTTTAATAGTTCTACGTGAAAAACTCTTCGTACTACTCTACAACATATACTTCATGCACCAGGTCATATACTAACTCTTTTAAGTACGGGCCCAAATTTAAGAGGCATCTGTGCCTGTTAAAATATATAGGATATAATGAAACTTCCTTTTGCATGACAAGATGGCGGCTCCCATAACATTCGATACGTTCGTGATCAAGTAACTAAACAGTTATCAAACTGTTTTACTTACATACATTGTTAATAACCACATATTTTTTGCTGTCTGCTGTTCCACTGAGTAGCAGCTAGTTGACAAATGGTCGGGGCTTGAGTATGCATAGGATAGGTCATTGAATTCGCGAAGTTTTCTTGTTCCTACACATCAAATTTCAGTAGCTCTATACATTAATTATGTTCATTAATCTCGGTAATAATTTTTATTTTACATAGGAACGTCAATACAAGTGTTTCTAGCCTTCAAAGACCTCAGTGTAATATTGTAAGGCACATAGAGTGGGACAATATTGTGCCTCTAGTATCTGGTGTTAGGGTAACAAGGCCGATGAAATCACAGATGGTCACAATATTAATGTTAGCTACGGTAGGTAAGGGGAAAAAATACTCTAATTAATTTTTTTAATGAATAGCAAAGTCATTTCAGCTTTATAATTTTATTCGTAAAAAATAAAAATCACTTTCATAATAACTAAAACTCTCCAAAATGAACGTGACACAAGATTTTACCTGCGCACCAACATATGCAGAAATATCTATAAGGTTTTTGGGGATAGGATTAAGAACACAATAGAATCTAGAAGTGTTCAAAAATTGTTTCCGCTAACGGAAAATGTCATCAGAAAATTAGGAATAATTTTATCTTACAACAAAATAAAATAATTTACGACAAAGAGAGGAAGTATTTTAAAAAGACGTTATTGAAATTAAATTCAGTTTTACATTATTGCGGTTACATTTAAAAAGGATTCGCAATCACCACTCAGCGCACGTTGATCAACTCTGTTACGTACGTGCGCACGCTACGCGAGGTTGTGAATGCTTGCATGCAACCCCGGTGTTTTTAATTTTACACGTACGCACGTAGGTTACGTACGCTAAACGGTGGTTGTGAATCGAGCTTAACATACGTCGATCTGTGGCATTCTTATCAGAGCTCTGTCCATTTTGTGCTTTACATAGGGTACACAAACGCAGTCTATCTAGATAGCCTCCTTAAATTGGTGATTCACCAAAAATTTTAACTATTTTAATAATTTTTTTGTATTTTCACGAGATATGGTTTCTTTTATAGACATATCTTGTGACTATATTTTTTACCTTAACTAAGATTTTTTAGTTTTCGTAATATTTAATAATATAGTACGCTATGTCAAAGTCCAAATTTTCACAAAACTGTTGCGTATGTTAAAGGCAAACCAACTGACTTACCTAAATGAATCAATTCACTCTGAAGAATATTTTCATTGGCTTCGTCAAGATACGTATAAAAACAGCGTTGATTTTTTTTTTGCATATTTAAAGAATTACTGTATTTAAATAAAGAAATGCTAAACTTTGTGCAATTTGAAATAGTAACTACCCTTAGCTCTTTTGCTGCGAGATAAAAAAAAATTTAATTATTCCCAGATAGATTAAATAATTTTTAAAAAATCGTTTTTATTTTTGTGAATAGTTTGTTGTTGGTTATTTTCAAGCAAGAAAACCATGTAACTAGTGTTTTTTAATTCGGTGTTCGACTTAAGTAGCATGTCGCAGTTTAGAAATATTTTGTATATTCCACTGTAATCAAATGTCGCAGCGAAGTGGCTAAGAAATTTACTAAAGCAGTACGAAACAGAGTAAAAGTAAACAGTTTTCTTGTCTGATAATTTTTCGTTTATTAAATGCGTGGGTGGTAGAGGAATACTCGTGGTGAGAGCTATACATGTTCAACATAGAAGTGTAGACTGTGTTTGCCTTATATTCTCCTTGGGGCAGGAAAACTCCTGACAACGACGGACGATAATTGCGTAATGGCGCGGGATGCGCACCTCGCAACCCCTGTACCTCAGCCACTACGTGTGATTAATGGTCGGTCACCTGTGGATGGTTCAACGAGGAGGGGAAGGCGAGGGGAAGACGAAGAAACAATGAAAGGACCGGCTAGGAGAGGAGAAGCTGGAGAGTGAGTGAGATATTTTTGGTCAGCACTTAACATCGAGGTCTTCAGCGCTGGTGAGGGATGACATGAGGTGAGTATGGAGCACCGCCAGAATGAAGGGGCGGGGGAAACGGAAGATCCCCGAGGAAACCCGCCGACCAACGGCATCGTCCGGTACGATTCCCACATGCGAAAATTCGGGGACAGACTCCACCGGGAATCGAACATGGATCGCATTGGTGGGAGGCGAATGGTCTGATCATTCGGCCACCGCGGCCCCAGCACAACACGAAACACTTGGGTAGCTCATTTCCAAAGACTGCTTCGTCAGTGAAAAAGTTTTTTTTCTGGAAACGGCTTAAGGGTGTTCAGGTGCGATAAAATCATAACTTTATATCTTTATGAAATAGTGTTAGTTTTGTAGACGATATTTGTGGGCATAGTTTCCTCTTACAAAACAATTTAGCTCTTATAGTTTTGTCATATCGGGGTGTCAAAGTCAAAATTTGCTTGTTACGATGCCATGCAAATAGTGAAAACGAACTGAACTACTTGAACGTAATAATTCACTGTTATATTATATCCCATGAGCTACGTAATAAAGCATTTCAAAGACCATAACGTAACATTTTGAATTTTTTAAAAATTCGCAAAAGTACAGGAAAAAAAAGTTGCAAATTCAGCCATTTTTTAAATATAAAAATAGTTCACGAGGTTTTTCATAAATGTTTTATTACGTAGCCCGTGGCATGTTATTTCACCGTGAATTATTTCACTTTGGAAAGTCAATTGGTTTTTACTATTTGCATGGCAACAGAAAATGCAAATTTTGACTTTGAAGCACCATCATGAGAAATCTATGCGAGTTAAAATTTTTTCGTAAGAGGAAACTGTACTACCAAGTTTCGTAAACAAAACTAACATGATTTCATATAAATATAAAAATTATGATTTTATTGCACTTGAATACCCTTAAGATGCTACTTCACCTCTTTTGTTAAAATTATTCATTTAAGTATAATAAAGTAAGATTATGATGAATTACTGCCAATTTATTTTATTAGGAACATTAAATTTTGCGATGAAAGCGTATTATTCGACTAAATTTGTACCAGGAGCTATTTTTTGTCTTTATTACAAGGCGAAAGATAATTACTGTGTGATATTTTCAATTATTTTATTTACTTCAAAACGAAGCTTGGATATTTCGAATGCAGTGCGTGTATTGAAAAGTGAGGTCATTAGCTAAGTACGTATTGGAATATTTTCAAATAAATATTCTCCAATTTTGAATCAGGAAGAAAGTAAGCAAAATTCAGCAAGATTGACGAAACGGGCTCTTCATTCCATAGCTAGCAGCGATCCTACTGGGTCATTGTACGTAGTTGTCACACGTGTGAACTAAAACGCTTTGAAAATAGGCTGTCTACTTGCTACTGTTTCTAATAACGCTAAGGCTGTTCGATTGTAAAAAAATTCCAAGAGTTTTAAGGGGCTTACATAATTTTGTGACTTCACGTCAAAGAAAATGTAATAAAATAAATAAATAAATTGGTAAAAATGTTTGTATCCTTTTTAAAAATAATTATGAAAAATTTTATATGAAATATTGGGCTGTGAGAATTAAAATTAATCAGTTAATAAGTCATAATGGAATGCTTTAATTTTAGTTCTTCTTATATTCCTTGAAGCCCGTAGCAAGAAATTTCCCTTAAATCTGAAAATACGTTCCCCTTTCATCAGTGTTTAATGTTTGGCTACACTTACTTTGAGTTGTTATCTTAACTTTAAGAATACATCTTCACGTAAACACCTTCACTACATTTCCACGAAACTTCTTTATCGTACGGTAATTTGAACAACTCATTGGTAACGGATCCTAACAGCTGCCAGTTTTTTTTACAGAACTACGAACGCTATAACAATAAACGAAATCATTTATCGTCTGTACCGTCGTGTAAAAATCTGCCATGACAGTTTATTTTACTGGTTCAAAAATAACGAACTAACAACAGTACCATGGGAATTGACTGTAAAATTTCATGTATTTTATTAAAATAAAAACCTTACTTGGTATTCTACTGTTTTGATACTACGCAGTGTGTGGTTGTTGAATATTGGTCAAGTGGTATTTTATTCTGTACTTAGAGAGATTGAATTTTACAGTCACTTTTACGAGAAGCATTACTTCCTCTATGATTAACTTTACGGAAAAAACAGAAAACACAATTTCAAATTACTTTTCAAGCTGTCACCATGCAAAACTAAAACATTATGTTCTGACTTATCATGTATAAGACGTTTTCCTTTCTTGTATACAGTTTTATGCACATGTTGACTTGAACATGCTATAATATAAAAACCATTCAAGCTAAAATAAAATGCATTGCAGTAAAAATAGTCACAATTTATGCCTACAAAACAAACAGTATCTCGTGCGAATATAAAAGTTAATAAAATAATTGAAATTTTTAGGATACGGACTACAGCAATTTTCATCACAGTGTTTTTATTTATGTATTTGTTCCCGATTTTTTTTCTTATTTTGTATACAAATTGTGACTAAATTTTGCTCATATACATTTTTTATCCCTCGTAGTTTTTGCGTAATGACTCGTTAAGATCAAAATTAGCACTTTACGGTTTTATGTACGACACTAAAACCAACTGACATACCAAACTAAGAAATTCACTTTGTTATACTTCACATGGTCACACTATATTAGATCACAAATTAATAAATATATATATATATATATATATATATATATATATTTGAGTAAATAATCAGTATTTTAAATTTTTATTTCAAATTTCAGATTTTTTATTTAAATAAAATATTGAATAATTGGTTATTTTATATAGAAGAAATTGTAGCCCGCGACATCATTATTCACTTTTTTTTCTGTTTAGTATGTCAATTGGTTTTAGTATTAATTTTTTTTTCATTTCGTTAAGTTGGTATGTTTTTCTTTCTTGCTAAAACAGTTTAATGCAAATCTGGATATATATATATGTATGAAAACAATTAAAATTTTCGGTGTACTCCCCCGGCCCCGCTTGAAGATATTGTCTGGTGATGCTTGTGGCCTGCCTTCCCGGCTGTATGGCCGGAGTAAGTGGAGAGTTGGCCACGAGTTGTCTGGCTCGTGGTTCCTCGTGTGCGGACGTGGACAATGGAGGGTCTTGTCTTGTTGGCAGGGCACTTGTACGTCACACCACAAGCCTGGCTCAAAGACACGCCGCCTTGCGACCTCTGACCCCAGCACATGCGCGCCTGTTCCAACCATCTAGGTATGCGCGCAAGATTCACGCTGGTCCCAGAGCGTTCACCTCATCAGTGCGTATTATTACATTGAGTGTGTGGTTGGACTTGGTACTACTTGTCAGTCTTCAACATATCTTCGTGCTCTTCCACGTCTGTTGGCGAAGTTAACATGTTGCTCAGCGTACAGCACTAGTGGACATTCACGATGTCGTGAGCTTTTTTTTTTTTATCTGAAGACGTGTGCGTACAGGATGTCATTTTCCGCGTTTGAAGGCGCTGTTACTATGGAGCGATGAGAACCACATCGCCTATATACGCAAGTTGTTTTCTATGGGTCTTCAAGTGGAGACCATACAAATTTATCTTTGTATAGTATGTAGTAAAAGTTAAGGTCACGCCTGGTTGTTTTATAGTGATTTTGAAAATATTATTTAATGCAATATCATTTTCATTTGAAATAATCCCTACACGATTTTCTCACATTCATGGTTTTTACATATTTTTTCAGATTATTGCACCCAACTATCACACATTTTATTAGGAAAATAGACCAAAATTGAGCTTCTTTTTGGGAATGAATTATGCATTATTTTCCAAAAGCATACATAGAATTGTGCGTCCTATGACTGTTGTTAGTCTTGAATTTTTTTCAGAACTATCAGTTTTAAATTTTTTGCACCAATGTGATCAAAACTACCTATAATGGCCTTAACGCGGGCTTCAATTTATGTCAGTTACGAATCTGGGTCGTATTTTTGAAGTTAGAGCAGGTTAGAAAATTTCCAAAGACCCTCCCTCCTTAACAGGTATGCAGCAATTTATTTTAATAACAGCGTTAAAGTTTGGAGTGTGTGTTCTTTTCGTAGATAAACTTATTGGGAATGAGCTAATAGTTTCGCTTAAAAAAAGAACAGGGTGCACGCAGATGGTACTATTAACGCCCTTGCAAAAATACTGAGTCGTGCGTTAACTTATGAGAGAAGAGAAATACCAGCGGAGTCGCAACTAAAGGACTTATTCAAGTGCTTAGATGGAACGGACTAAGGGGTGCCAATATAAAATCATAATGAAACGTAAATCTTTCTGAAGCACGTAAATGAGTATTTGTTTCATTGCGTAGTGCTTACTGAGTAAACACTTACACACTTTTAATTTTTTTAAATTGTTATTTTTGGCATCGTACTGTAACACTTTAAGCAAGTATGCTAGCAAGAAAGATACGTCGATAAAGCAATCTGTCAAAACAATTACGTGATTAATATTTTTGTGTTCCTTATGAAAGTTTTATTTGAATATACGAAAACGCACCTACCTGTACAAAAGCCGCCGCTCTTATTTTATATATACGGTATATATATTTTTTTCAGTGATATCATACTGCTTTATCCATTTATAATCTTCAGAACTCAGGTATAAGTTTAAAAAAATCAACTTTTTACTGTGGGGTTCACAGTAGTTATTTAAAAGTGAAGTCGTGATGTAGTTGTTATAGGAAAACGAAAACGCTTTGTAACACTTAAGGGACTCTTGATTTACGTGTATATAGTTTTTCACCAGCTGGTTCCAAAGCCGTAAGGCCATTTCACACAGTCAAATTTTGCTCCAATTTTATTTTATATTTATTTCATTCAATTTCTTGAATGTAATGTGACGCAATGCTGACGTTATAATCGCGGCCATTTTGTCTTTCAATTAATTTAATGTCATGAATTTCGCCAAATATTTTCGTTTCGAACATGTTTGAAATTTTCTTGAATCAAAACATTTGAGAACAGAAAACGGGTTTTCCTTACATTATTTATTCAAATAACACATTCATTGTATTCTGTATTCAAAATGTGCCGTATTAAAAATTATTACGAGCATTGTTTATTTTAAATAATATAAAAATAATAAGAAATTTTGTATTGGCTAAACCAAATTTTAGTGTCTTGCAGGGTTGGTAAATAATTGTAAAAATAGCGACATTTTTTTATTTTGTGTATCATTTGTTTATAAATTGTGTGATAACTTTTCAAGTTGTACCGTCGATGTTTATTGAATCAAATTTCTTGAATCGTCGGGCTATTCAGTAAATTGAATTCAGGAAATTGGATTCAATAAATATTTGATCGTGTGAAACGGCCTTTACATGCACACCTGCAGCTGGGCTTCACGGTTATTGGCAGCCTGCCCTTGTTAATTGACGTCTCTAATTTGACTCTGCCAATCAGAACAAGGTTACTGAGACACCATCCATATGTCATTTGCGGGTACAAACCCAACACGCTGAGGGTTGAAAACAGCCAATCACTGACCATGAAGCAGAGCTGCAGATGTGCAAGTTGCTGCAAGTATATTTTAGCAAAAGTCAGGAGTCCCTATCGTTTGGACAAATTCTACGGACAAGAGTACCGTAAACCGGGGTTACTTTGACCATTTTCGGGATTACGTTGATCACTCAAATATTAGTTTTTGGGTTTTCTGATAAATAAACAAATAATCTTAACCGAGTATTTTAAAATTTATTTCATCCTTATAGTTAATGTTGGACATTTTCGTCACTAAATGACATAAAAACCAATATTTTGAGTGGTCAAAGTTACCCCACAAGGTCAAACTTTAAAGTTAAGACGACGCTATGACACGATGAACTCGAAGAATAAATTGATAAGGTGTAAAATGTTATTTTAGAAAATTATTTTGAAAAGTAATATAAAATCACCGCGACGTGCCAGTTTCGTGTTGTTAAATATAAACTGAATTAGCGGATTTACTAAAATTAAAAAGTTACTGTTGTTTTCTGTTGATTTGTAACAAGCCACATTAATAATGTCTCTGAATGTTTCTTGCAATGGGACAGAATAACGTACTATACTGATGTGGAGATACGCCATTGCAATATTAGGTCGTCCCAGAAATCTTAGAATGAGACTAAGGAAAAAAACAAGAAACAAACAAAAACAAAACAAAAAATGAGAAAACAAGCCTAGTTTGGCTGTAGTCAACACATCCATAAACTGAACCAACAGAACGTGTTTTCTTTTGTGTCTGCATCGTTGTGTCGTTTAGTCTGTTGTCTGTGACACAGTCGTTGTTATCCAGTCTTGTGCCCAACGTTGCCTTCGTCCCAGTATTGTCTGTGCTGTCTTAATTGTGTTGTCTTGAGTTTTGCAGATTAATTTTGTTGTATTTTTTTTATTTTTGGATGTTAATTTTATTTTCCTTTATTTGTTGTTGACTAATTCTTTATGGGATCTTTCATGTTCTGTTGTTTTGGTTTATATATGTGTTGACTACAGCCAATCTAGGCTTGTTTTTCCCATTTTTTGGTTTTTCGGTTTTTTTCCCTTAGTCTCGTTCTAAGATATAAAGGACGACATCATATTGCAATGGGATATGTCCACAATAATAAAGTACATGAGTCACATTAAGTACTTATCTCCTCTTAAAATTAATAGAAGTATTTTTATTGTAGGTTTTCAAAAGACCTGTGAAATATTTCAGCATTTTTAAGCACTTTTTTTTTCAACGTGCTGTATTCAGACATGTGTTTTTAATATGGCAGACCAGTTGCACACTTTCTGGTTATGAATAATTTTGCGCCTGTTTGAGGTTAAATTGGGGGGCTTGCAGGTTGTGTTTGAGCCAGAGAGCAAACAAAAATAAAGCCTAAGTTCCGGCTTAAGTAGCAGAGAACAGCGGGCGCTCGCAGCGAGCCGAGAGGCCACACAGGTAGGTGATGAAGCGGCGACAGTATTCCACGGCGCACCAGAACGGAAACGGAACAGGAAGATGAACAATGTCAGGGGATTAGTGAACGTCATAGGTGTGGGAGGAGGGGCCTACACTTGTGTCGACTGACAACCACGTGTGTCCAACACTTTGTGCGGCTCGACGAACGTTGATGTTGAGTTATGTATGTGTCGTCTTCCGAGGGGTGCTATATTGTCCCCCAGGAGAGTGTTTGAAATGGATAGAGGGGTGTTTGGGGGTGAAGGGATGCAGGTGTTTCTGGGAGTGTTATAACCCTGGCTGGCGATGACAAAAACTTCTCCACACACCACAGGGTCCTACCTCACAACTATAAACACATTAATTACCTCCTTCCGTCGGACGATACATCGCTACATCGAGCGCCTTTAATCGGCAAGATCTGTTACGCAACTGTTCCGTCGGCGGGTTCATCCGTTCAATATTAATGAGCTCTCTGTGGGCGGGAAATTTCCACATTATCATTCATTATCGTTCCATTTCTTAACGATGGCTAATAATTACCAACTAAATAATACTTTATGTATAAAAAATTAGGTCTTTTTTCCACGTCCCCGCCACCAGCCATGTTAATATGGATCTACCTTAAATGCTGCTGTAGATTTGTATCGTTTAATGTCATCTCCAATTTATCAGCACACCGACGTCAATAATTTACATGGCAATCACAACCAATAGCCAGAGTTGTATTTTATTTAAACATGTTGATGCTACGTGGGCACGTAGCGTAAATTAACGATTCTAAATTATGGATTATAAACACAAAATTAGGTATCTTCTCTACTGTTGTTCTTAGCCGTAGGCAAATTGGTATACTTGTGTACGCCTATGAAGTAACTATCCTGTGTAATGCATTCTAAATAAGTACGAAAACTATTACGTACACATAAGTTCGTATACTTAGTTATCGTTTCCCAAGCCAAATAAGTGTCGACTACTATCGCAACTGACGATATTTTTTGTGGTTTAAGGGTGTTCACGTGGTAAAAATGTATTATTTTATATTTACACGACATAGTGCTCGTTTTATATACGTTACTTGTGACTACATTTTCCACTTGTAAAAATTTTTTTAGCTCTCATAGTTTTCCCATAGTGACGTGACAAAGTCTACATTTGTAAATCACGGAAACATGGTAATAACATAAACCAAGTGCCTTACACGAATGAAATAAGTTACATTCAAATGAGATATTGTGGGCAATATGCTTAAATATTTAAATCACACAACAACCCTTTTGTATTTTTTTAAATTGCCATAAATGAAATAAATTGTCATAATTTTCAGATTTTTTTAAAAAGTACAAAGGAATCACATTGCGTGTTTTTAAATATTTTAACATATTGCCCATAATCCATAATTTCAGTGTAAATTATTTCATTCGAGTGAAACACTGAATTTTTGTTATTACTATGTGTCCGTAACTTGCACATTTTAACTTTGTCATGTTACTATGGGGAAAACTACGAGAGTTAAAAAATTTAAACACGTGGAAAATATAGTCACACGTAACGTCTATAAAGTGATCACTATGCCGTGCGAATATAAAATCATTAATTTTTGCCACGTTAAATCCCTTAAGACGATAATGAAAAGTACCTTCTGTTGCCAACTTGCTTAAAAGGTAAACGGCGTCTTTCATTTACGAATGAGGTAATTATATAAAATAAAAGTTTGTTTGTGTGTTCGTCGTCTTTACGCTCCTAAACCATTCATCATATTGCGCAGAAACTTCGGAAAGTTGCGCGGTAGTGTCACGGGTTACAGGGGTAGAACGGGGTACCAAAAAATATTTAATAGCACGTAACTCACGCCGGGGCAGCTAGTCACCCCAAAATGTAAAGGGGTTGTAAATGTACAATGTTTCTGTTATAAGAGATAATTAAAAGGTAAAGACAGATGTGAATAAATATTTCAAATACAATTCCTGGTTTACTTAACAGGCTGTGACTATTTTTAAGATATATGTGTAAGAAGTGATGCTACATGTTTTCGCTTCGTAGAAGTTGTGATGAATGTCAAGATGTTTCCACGCTGTTAATAAACTTATGAGTTAAAATATACATTTTTTGAAATAGTGTGATATTTAATTTTAAACTACTTATGGCAGAAATGATATACTACCCGTCGGTCAAAGACTCTGGAACGAAGCGAATGACTGTTCAGGTCTGGTAACACACCACAGCAAAAGGTATGAAGACCACATAATAATACATTTAATTCATATTAATACTCGTTTTACGTAGTATGCTACAAAAAAGGACTGGCATATTTAGTTTTAAATAGCCTGTAACGTGAGAATCAGTAATATTACGTCTTGTAAATGTTGCTTAGATACTTTTTAACATATGAACTATATTAATGCTTGTAAGTAATTGTGGTTTTCGTACGGTACAGTACCGTGAAATGTCTCCCCACACACTTTAAGCTACTTCATATGTATTTTAATGTATCTTTTCGTTAAGGCTGCTGGAAATGACGTCAAAGTTGCTACAACCGGTTGGGTGTAAATACAACTTCTGCAACAAGGTGCTAAACCTACTACATCACCTCGACGCGGAGAGGTAGATGTTGCAAATGTGTAGTTGGAATTGCGTTCCAATTTACAACCGAAGCCTGTAGCACCATAACTGTTCCTATTACAAATTATGGTTTCCAAACTTAGACAACTAAAAGTTTGCAAAATTTAAATTATGAACGTAGGAAAAAGATTTTTTTTATCAGTTATCTGATTCTGTACGAATTTTATCAACGCTTTTGATATAGTATATGTGATACAAAGGGGACTTGTTTCACAGTTATAATTTTTGCCAGTGCACTTTACTCAACACAAGTATAACTTGTAGCTGATATCATAAATGAGTAAACGTTTTTAATAATTTAGTATGTAATTTCTATTGCAAAACAGCTGACGTCTGTCAAACCAAACTATATAATACAGGGAAACATAATTAAGCTACGTTTTATGCCTTAGCGGTGTCTGGTTTTTCCTTTCTTACTTTTTTTTATTTCGCTGCCCTTGTTTAAGTTGACCGGATTCTATTTATGGAATTTTATGTCGTGTACGTATCCTGCTGACTAAAGCATACGCTGCTTACTTATGTGTTCCTATTATCTTTCTTTGACAGACATCAGCATCGCAATGGAAAATGTCCATATTTTCACATCCAGTCATTCACCCTCATTGCATAACTCTTCCAAAAATCAGCTTAGAAAGTAGTTTGTTTACACGCTTCCATAGGAGTGTGGGAAAACAAGCGTTCGGGAGTTTTAACACCTACATTCTCTGAAGCTCTTACTCCTTTGGCGCCCCACGCAGTACAACCACAACAATTTTGGGTAAATGAGTACTTTTAAGTCGTTTTAAAAACGCGGTACGCTAACAAACATTTTAATTTATAGCTATTCTTTGCTTTTGGTCTTATGCGTGTGAAATTTTGCAATATTGTATTTGAAAACGTGGCATAACAAGAAAAACATTTTTTAAAACGATTTTTATGCTTATATAGGCCGTGGCTGTGCTCCACAGATTTATTACTTATAATACTATTACTGTTCTGACGTGCATATTTTGGATGCAGGTTAAAATACTGAGCAGTTCAAACGTAACTTTAAAGCCATGGTCTTTCATTTATTTCAGACTAGTGCAAATAATTCGAATATTTTTTAACCAAATGCTTTGAAAACATTTGAGACTGTGGTGTACAGTCACACGATACACAGTTTTGGCAGAGCGTTTTTTTTTTTAAATAATGTACCGTTTGCTAGCAAAAAAATTATTTTCCTTTATTTTGACAACAAAATATGTGATAATTCAGGGGCAAAAATCTAAAAAACCGTGTGGTGTATTGCAACAGAAAAATTCAGATACAAACGATGTTATATAAGTGTTAAAACTGTAAGAATGAATATTTAACTTATGTATAAATTTGCGTTAAGAAAAAATATTTTCGAAACCACTGCAAAACTAAAGAGCAAGACCTTAATAGCTACTGTGGGAACATGTTTCATTTCCAGAAAAGGTTATTTATATATATATAATCTGTAGAAGCAACTTTTTACTTTACTTTTATCTTTCTCATTTGAGAGAAAAATAGTGAAACTGCCTAAGATTAATCATTTTAGGGCATTGACGCTCAATGTACTGAAGGCAAAGGTGAAAAATATATCCTGGCATCTGTAGTTTAATCCTTCGGCTGTTGATACGTACTGTAATAACTTATTGTTACATATCCAATTTGCGTGTTATTGGACTGCAACGTTCGTGATTGGCCGCGTGCTCTTAGTTCGACTTTTGCTAGCTTGTAACACGGCTCATCTCTTCTATACGCAGGGCGATCAACTGGTGTCCGTCTTTCACTTAATAACTTCTCTTAAGGAGGTAGTTTACTATATTTATTGATCTTATGTTTGCTTCCCTCTAACTAATTTCTGTGACTTAAGAGTGCGTGGTACATAAATAAACGCTGAAAACATAAATTGATGTCTACGCTTTTTTCGAAGCCAATATGGATAAAATACTCAGTGACAATCCTAGATAATGGTATTTACCAACTTTATGAGTAAATATTTATCCAATATTATTAATCAGTTACACGTGATTTCTTGCGCCGCAGTTAAATGCACGAGGTTCCAGCGTCAGAGATTGTGTCTCAGATGTTCGTAACACTGGAAACAATTTTGTTTAAAACGTTGGCAAAAACTATTGTCTAAGATTGCTTCAAGAAACCTACAGTTATAGATTAATTCTTTTAGAGTTGAATTATGTACCACGCCATCTTAATTCCGGAATTCAGAGTCCGTAGTGACAAAGCAATACTTAACAGAATTTTTCAAGCTTAAGTGAGCAACGTGTTATCTACGTTTACTGATGTGAGACTGAAATAAGTGAATAATTAGTTTATATCCAATGACGAATACACAGAAAAACAATAAAGGTATGCAAATAAATATGATATCACATTATACGTTAACACATTCAATATTTCCTACCTAGCTCTATTTTTCAAATAATTTGCTTACTATTTAACTTAACTGAAAAATGTTACTAAAATGTGATTTTAAATAAACTGCATTGTATTTTCAGTTTTTGAGCCATAACATTTATTCAAGCAGTATTACCAAAATTTCCTCTTCGACAAAGTATAGAAAATATTCTTTGTTAACAGCTTGACATAAATAATAAAGGAATCTTCCATTAATTTGTAATGCAAAATCATTGCAAGGAAATTACAGGCTAACTTTCAAGAATTCTCTTGCAATGATTCTTCATAGCAAATATATGAAATATCGAGAGATTATTCATGTAAAGCAATTCACCAAGAACATATGCTATGCTTTATGTCGAAGATAAAATTTTGACAGTACAATTTGAATAAATATTATGGCTAAAAAAAACTGAGACTATCACTCCCCCTTAGCTCGGGGTCGAAGCAGGACTCCTGGTGGAGTCGTCATGGATCCTCGCGGAGTGCAGCATGACCTGCACATATGTTAATATGTCTGGGCAGCTGTGTGGCGTGTAGAGACAGATGCCTGAGTACTTAGACCACCTGCAGCAATCAATGTTACATCGCTAAGTAGCGGCTTGTACCTATCTGCGGGAACATCACTGCTGGCCGCCACGGTCGCCTGATGCGTCGCCAGAGTATACGAGCTCATTCAAAAAAGGCGCCCGCCTTTGGCGCAGTAGCTAGAGCACGTTCCTCCCACCAGGGCGATCCGGGTTTGATTCCCAGCGGGGTCGGTCCCCGGATCTTCGCGTGTAGGAATCGTGCTGGACAATGCCGCTGGTCCGCGGGTCTTCTCGGAGATCTCCTGCTTCCTCCACCCCATAATTCCGGCGCTGCTCCATATTCACATGACGTCGTCCCTCACCAGCGCTAGAGACCTAAATGTTATGTGCTGACCAAATTCTCTTCATTTCACTTCACTTATTCAAAAATCATCGGGATATTTACGTAAAGACTTTGAAATTTTCGTATTGTAATCCGGGTAGGTAACTGTTCATTAATTTCGAATTGAATTTCACTTATTCCCTATGGAGCAGTTTTACCCAGTTGCTGTAAATCAGTGAAAAACCACCTGTTATCTGTAAATATTCACGCATTACAAGTGGCTTTCCACTTATTTCCAATGGTACAGTTTTACCCAGTTGCAATAAATCAGTGAATGTACACCGAGTTTTCACTTGTTCACCATAGAGCAGTTTCATCTTGTTATGGTAAATCTCTGAATAACCACATGCAATAAGTGCATTTTCGTAGGTTACAGGTGGCTTTTAACTTGTACCCGATAGAGCAGTTTTGCCCAATTACAGTAAATCACAGGAAATTCACCGGTAACCAGTGAATATTCACTGACTCTGATTTACATGTGCATGGTGTCGCTACACGAAAATCGTTTAAGGGCGCCGCCTACCCGCGCGTGAGAAGCTCAAAAGCGACGGAGCTGTAAGGTCGACCTTGAAGAGCGCATCTAATGCCGCGTCGCCTCAACGAGCCAAGCGCTGAACTAGCGTGCAATCTTTTCGCAGAACGGTTTTTACTGTGGGACATTAAGCGGTGACAATATAACTTTATTGGTGGAAATTCTGCAACTTAGTTCAGTGCAGGTCGCAATCTGAGTTTCACATATATCCGGTTAGTACATTTTGAAGTACGGAAGTCTGAAAAGACCGTTTTTAGCCATGTTGGAGGGCTTAGAAACAATGGTTTTAATGAGCGTGTCGTCTTAACAATGAGGTTCTGACCTTGTCCGAAAATTGTTTTCTTTTCGTACGTTGGCACAATGGGCTCATGTAGAATATTTTCGTAGAAAAAACCTGTTTACGAACACACTGCAACGCATTTCAAATGTGGGGTAGACGGCTGTCTTAAGAACCGTTGTTAACATGCCCTAAGATAATTATTGGCCATGCAGGGTGTTACAAAAAGGTACGGCCAAACTTTCAGGAAACATTCCACACACACAAAGAAAGAAAATATGTGATATGGACATATATGTATATGTATTTTTTTTTCATTTCCGTTTATTATGAGTATTTTGGTATGACGAAATCATGAAAGTTGATGTTTTAAAAAAGTTAGTCTGACAAATCTTATGCACAGAAACTTCAATGTTGTCTTTAGGTACGCAGGGCCGCGGCTATAAGGATTCGATTCCCGGCGGGGTCGGTCACCGGATTTTCACATGTGGAAATAGTACCGGACGATGCCTACTGGTCGGCGGGTATTCTCGGGGATCTTCCGTTTCCCCCGCCCTTCCATTCCAGCGCTGCTCCATACTCACCTCATGTCACCCGTCACTAGCGCTAGAGACCTCGATGTTGAGCGCTGACCATACTCTCTCGCTCACACTAGGTACTCGTCGTGAATCCGTCTGTATTATACTGCAATTAAATTATAACGTTACACTTGGATTCACGTTTATATGAAGTCACCGGCGAGAAGATTTCGTGTCAGTTGAAAGTCTTGCGGATTAATGGGATGGAATTAATTTTCTGTAATCATAATCAACCTTAATATCCGCGTGTTTCCTCGATCCTGGCCGTGCTAAATAGTTACAAGTAAGTGGAACTTTTAAATAACTAAACCGGCGTTCCTTCAATTACATCTGATTTTATTTCTGGTAGATTTTTTTCATATTCCTATACAGAATACGTCAAGACAGAATGGGTTAGCTTCATGTGACAATACCTTCCAACATTAAGTTTTTTCAGTAAGTCCATAAAGTTAATTATAGAGGTAGTAAAGTAATGCTACCCACAAAATTGACTATAAAATACCACTTATTTAAGTATAGAATAAAATACCAGTTGATATTTAGCAACGACACACTGGATAGGGTCAAAATAGTAAAACACAAAGTAATTTTTAATTTTATTAAAATGCGTATAATTTTTACAGTCGATTCCATCGTATATTTATCGCTGTTAGTTATTTTTGAACCAGTGAATGACAGCTGTCATGACAGATCTTGCAGAACATAAGAATTTTACACGGTAGTACAGAATGTTAATGATTTCGTTGATTGTTATAGCATTCGTAGTTCTGTTTTAGAAAAAACTGGCAATAGGTAGGACTCGTTACCGGTGTAATTTTTTGTGTTGTTCGTTCAACAATATTAATAAAACGAACGTTTAAGGCACTCATATGTAGTACTTGTAAACAGATACAGTATTAGGATAGAAGCGATATGCTTTCATTTACCTTTGTTAACTGGGTCATTTAAATATTTCTGTGCGACTCTACTTCGGTACTTACTGAACACACATAAGCTCTTGAAATCTACGTTCATTGTTACCAGTTAAAATTAGCTCAATGTATGAGCAAATTCTCGCATAAAACATATATTATTAATGACTATCCTTAGTGGCGGCTTGAACATCCATATCCGCTCAATGAAGAAAATTGACAGTAATGATATGGAAATTTAAAATTTACATCATATGGTAAAAACCATCCGAACAACGCATAACATTTTCATTTAAGCCTAACTGCTTCTTGGGTTATACTGTTTATAGTCTGTTTCACATAAGAATTTATTTTTTTGACACATCTGAAGCTTATAACGTGTACAAACTTCTACAGGAAAATACATTTAAAAATTTTGATAAACTGCACAGCTTGAGAGCCGGCCGAGTGAGTTTGTGCAACACTCACTTGTATCAGAGGACAACACTGCTTATTTCATGAAAACAGCTGTAAAAAAATGACACATATCAGTGAAAAAAAAGTGGAATTCTTACACGAGACAGACTTTAGTAGCGTAAATAAAACCATAACACATCCCAATGTTATTTTCATAGTTTAGGAACCTTGGTTGCCAAAATAAAGTTTTATAATAAAAATGGTTTGGGTTGGAAATATGCAGAAACATTTCGTAATTATACAAAAAGTATTGTATTTCTTCATTTTCGCGCAACTTCAAGTTAATTTTTAGTAATAATTTGTTGTGTTGTGAAAGCTTTTAGAGAAAGTAAAAAAAAATCAATAAAATAGTGACTCTGGAGATGTGGAAGAAAAGAAAATTTACCTTGGTTCATAGTAAAAAATAAATGCTACGAATGAACTTAACATCACAGTGAGAACGTCAAGACTTCTTACTTGCTGCAAGTTACCTTGCTTCTGTACGTAAGTTAGTGTTTACTATATCGGTAAGTAAAGCAAACAGACCATTTACTTAAACGTACCGTTACGCAAAAACTTTAAGGATGTGCTGTATTTACTGACGAAAATGTCACAATTTTTTTTACATATCTTCAAATATTTCTTACAAACGCAAAATAATAAATTTTTTGTTACCGAGCAGCCGTAAGTTAACCGAAAAAAATGGAACAAGCACGTGAAAAATTAAGTTGTTACTGTAATACTAAGTAACTCGTCGCTTAACCTTATGAAGGTCTTCAAGTACGTAAATAAGTTGAAAGTATTACTCTACAAACTGTTGGCGTGGGGACTGGCCGTTCGTCCGAGGTCTGTTCTTAAATGTTCATTCTTTCATCAGGATTTATGTCTACAATTTCAGTAGACAGTGGAAATTGCGCACTTCTTGGTACCGGGTTTAATTAGGGGTTGCGCTCCGTGTTTTTCGTGTGCAAGCGGGTAGTTTCTACCCTCCGAAAAATTTCAGACGGATTAATTACCGAACGCACTCCGCGCTCTGGGGAATACAGCCATCAACGGAGCGCGGGGCTAATTATCCCGAAATTATATTCCTTCCGTATCGTTATTTCCTGAACGAGACCCACCAAGTAGACAAGAGATCCTAGACGACTGAAGAGGGGGAGGGGGGAGGGTAGGAAAGTAACAATGGCCAAGAAAAGCGTTCCGCTTTGATTAGCCACCGGTTCCGCGCACACGAAGATGTTCAAAAGAAGAAGATGGAATGTTAGCGCGGGTAAAGAGGAGAGGATCACAAAAACTAAAGTAGAAGAGGGAAGCGGTGTTGCCAATCATAGCGAGCGAGCAAGTGAGAGATTTTAGTCAGAGCTTATAATTTGACTTTACGATAGCTTTCAATACACGGCTTCTTATGGAGTCGTACACGATGGCGTCGACAAAACTAAGTCGAGCAGCCTTGACTTTACGTTTCCGATAAACTGAAAAATTTAAGTCGAAGTCAAGATGGCCGTTCGCAAAGAACCAGCTGTTTATGTACGCTAGAAGGAAAAATGTTTATTTCTGAGAATAGTTTTTCTCCAGTATTGGGATTTCGTGAAAAAGTAACAGGTGTATCTTAAATGTACTCGAAAACCTCGTTAAGTAGCGTTGGAGAAGTATTCGTAAATTAACTTTAAGTTGCGTCAATAGACGACGTTGCTTTTACTCTGAGAAATACAATAATAAATGAAAATAAATTATAATTGGGCTTATATTTGGAATATTTACGTGATATGCTTTTATGGCTAATTTATAGCGAATTATATCATAATATTTCCGTTTCAAAAAACTGATTTTGAATCGTTGTTCAACGGTCGTTACTTTAACTTTAAGTTGGTATTGTGTATTGATGAAATACATAAAGTAACGGAAACGTTAAGTCAATTGTTAAAGTATTTAATTGTGTATAGGCCTTTAGCACTGGGCCAACCGTAGTATAATTATACTATTTGTGGTATAATGTTGATCTATGTTATAATGTTTTATAGTAACCCATTATATTACGGGAAAAGTAGTATACTTCAGTTCCTATAAATTTTTAAAAATTTACAGAAACACTGATAAATTTACCCGGAGTAAAGAAATTTGTAATGAAAAGCATAAAAGGCTATAAATCATTCCCGAATCCTACCTCCGAGATGTACTGGAATTCGGGAAATCGAATTTGTTCTTCGAGCGATACGGCAGCACGTGTTGCGCTGTTTATGAACTGTGTTACATTGTTCGCAGTGTGTACAAATTAGCTGTTTACTAAAGGGCTCTGATCTTTGACAGAACAGTGCAATGGGAGTGCATGACTGGATTTAGTACCTTGGACATCCTCCATTGCGATGTAGGTAACTGTCAAAGAAAACTAAAGATAATGGAAAAAACAAAAATAGTCGCAATCGTGTTCCTGAACCCTGTGTGTCTCTACCTGATGACGGGAACAGATTTCAGTTCACGAAACGTCGTTCTACTATTGAGGTTCTATTGTCTGTCTGGAAAACTACTGTGTTTTGTTTCGTCTCATCGTTGTGTCCCTTGTTTTACTGTTCGTGTCGGATATCTACTGTGTCGCATGTTGTTTTCTGTTCGTGTCTGATATAATACTGGTTTTGTTTTCACTGATTGGTGTCGTATTTTTATTTTTATTTTGTGGGGCATTTTTTTTTTCTGTTTGTCACTTTGGCAAAGCAGACATAGAACCTGGGTTCTCTGCCTCGGTGGTGTCTTGGGTTTCCCTTTGGAGTTTTGATTTCGATTTTGATTTTCTTATCTGTTTGTTCATGTTTTTATTTGACCCGATTCCATTTACGGAATTTTATGTGTGTATGTGTCCTAATAAATAAAGCATACTCTGCTTATTTATGATTTTCCACTACCTTTAGTTTTCTTTGACAGTCATCCATATCACAATGGATTGTGTCCAAGATACTAAATACTGTAAAGTGCCCTGCTTCTTAATCGCTGTGTGTATGTAAATACTGCTGTGTTTCCTCAATTTAATAAAGAAAAAAGTTTCTGCCGTAGTATAATTGTGTATGGAAATCTTTGAAAGATGTATAATTTTGGAAGGTCCGTAGCATATGAAGCACCAGGCTAGTTGGCAACACTGGAAGGAAGCAGGGGCATAACCGGTGATCTCGGCTGCACCTGCCCGACGTTATTCGGATGCGTGAACTCACAGGTGAATCTGTCTTCGGCCGCTCTGCTGCGTCTAGAACGCTCTTGAGAGCCGACCCCGCAGATAACCCCAATCATCGCGTTATTTACGATCGTTATTTAAACCGCGCCGACACCTCCGGTGGGAAGGCCGCCAGCTAACGAGATTAGGTAGAACTAAGTGTTATCAAAAGACCATCTCGATAAGACCCGCGGGGAAGCGTCGGTCATAATTTGTTGGTTTTTCCGGTCGGGACGCGGAAAGTGGGCGCGATTTAGAGGGGGAAACGGGGGGAAAAATTCTCCCGCCCGGAGATTTATTGATTCGTTCTGAATGTTGGTGCGCTCTATGGGTTTCCCGCGTGGTGGTTAATGGCGATTATTCACGGTTTCTGTTGGCCGACTACCTGCGGTTGAACCAGTTGAGTAGTTACGGTTGGAAGCTGCGATGGTGAGATGAAAACAAAGCAAAGGTTCCTCGGCGCTCGTATTCGTAGTTATTGCGGGAAGATACTGAGGAAGGAAGGAAGAATATAGGATTTATTTGTTCTTACTTCCGAGTTAATTTTGATACTTTAGTGCAGATTCACTTCGACTTGTGCTGAACACAGACAGACGTACTTGAAATACATGTTCAGTATTACCAATTTAAATCAATTCTTTGAACGTTCATAATCTAGCCTCTTACACCTTCCAGTAGTGGCCTGTAAATCAATATCGCTGAATAAAGAATACTTGCAGCAATAAGGGTGTGAAATTAAGAATATACTTTATCTGGTCAAAAACACCCAGACACCAACGATAAACAGTTCCATAAGACTCGGGCTTATTGTTAAGTGCGAAAATAACTACACGATGAAAATAACCAACAGAAATAAGACAATTCACAGCTAATTTAGAATCTCATATCACCGTGAAAGGCTATGTCTACCATAGATTAGAAAATATAACTTGGCAATGGACGATTCCCGCCACTAGCTGCGCTGGTATTGGTAAGAGCTCATCTTTATGCAGATGCTTGTGGAAAGAATTGCGTTTTTCGGTTTTGCAGCCAAAGTTCTCTCCTTTACAGTAAGGTTACTTCTACTACAGGTTAGAAAGAAATAACGCTTTCTTATGGGAGAGCTTGGTACAGGAAAAAATTCTGCCACTAGTTTCGCTGCAATCGCTAAGAGTCCAGAAAAATACGAAACCGTAGTAAAATTAAATATAAATAAACTTTGAAATTATATTAGTAATTTAATTTAATTTTAAAGTGAAAAGAAACCGATTTGGCGTTTTAAATTATCAAATTAATGTAACTTAAAATTCAGGAAATCTCTGTGATTGGTCAATTTGGTGCACTAGCGATACCAGCGCTCAAGTGGCAGAAATTTTCCCTGTGCCAAACTTATAACATTGATCTTTCTAGTAGAATTAACCTTAGTTAGAGTCAGCATGAAGTTGACACCTTTCCCATACTTGCGCAACTAGTGGTGGAACTTATCACTCGCCAAACTCGTTCATAGCAAAATTCGATTATCTTCCTAACTTGTGGTAGAATTAATCTTACCCGTGGAAAACTTTTTGAAAAATTTGGAACGTAAATACGTCTGGCGAGTTTAAATAATGAAAACACGAGTTAATCTGATCTTTTAAACTCGGTACCACTTTCCTTTGCATCTAAGACTGCTTAATATCACCAATAAAAATAATATTAAATAAAATTTTCTTCAGTGTACCACGTTTTTAAAACTTGTTAAAATTTACAAAATAATTTATCCTGTTAACATATTTAAGATAAAAACGAAAAACGTGAGAAGCATGCAACGGATGGTAATTAATAGTTCACCTAAGTCACTAAGAATTTCATTGAACTGCAAATGTTATGAACTGTTGTGTGAGTTTTTTCAACGACATCTACACTCTGCACTTCTTACTGTTATCTATTGCACGGGCCTCACTTTTTTGTTTTGATCTTACACGCATTTTTACAAGATGAATTACTTTCTGCTACTTAGCCCGTTTTTAAAACGTGCTTGCTAAATTATTTTTTTATTTAATATTATCTCTGCTTTTACATCTTGTATGTGTGAAAGTTTGCTATCATTTGATTTAAAAACAAAGTTAATTAAAATTATTTTTAATAAATTTTTTAAAATAATTACTTTTCCACCATTTTTTCTTCCTTATATTGCATTATCATACTTTTCTGAGCTATGTAAGTTTGAAGTCTCTAACTTATCGGGAAGTTAGTTTAACGAAGTACATTGAAAATATTTTTTAAATAATAATTTTTCCATATTTTTTCTTCTTATATTGTATTGCCCTCCTTTTCTGAGCTATGTTTTCAGTTTCAAGCCTCTAACTTATCGGGAAGTTAGTATAACGACGTACGTATATTTTTATTATTTACATATTTATCTATTTTACAATTTTTTCCCTTAATATTTCATTGCCATCCAGTTACGAACAACTTTTAAAGTTTCAAGTTACTAACTTATCAGGGAATTAGTTTAAAATTGATTAAAAATTTCTTATCGAACATACACAGACAATACTATTGTAAGTTCAAATTCTATTATGTACAATGCTAGTTTGTGTTAACATTACAGTGTGTAGTTTCGTAAATACACTGGTAAACAAAACAGTATGTATAGTGAAACAATCGCTAATGCAATAGCAACCACAGTGTTTGTAGGCATAAAATAATACACAATTTAAGAGAAGATACAATACCATCACTTGTTATGTAACGAATTAGTTACACGAATGCAAGTAACAATATTATGTTTACGGCAGAAAGTACCTAATTACTCTTGCTGCTAAACAAGATCAAATAAAGTGGTATAACTTCTAAAACCAGCTCAGTCAATGGACGTAGCAACTTTTCAGATGAACACTAGTTGCTAAGACAACGGAAAGTACAAAATTGTTCGTATTTAGATTTATGTAGTACTAATTATTGCCCACGACTTCACTCGCGTTGTTTTCAATTTGATGTCTCTTTGAGTCGTGCAACATTTCAGTCTAAATACTCCAAATTATCTTTAGTAACTCGTTAAAATGTGTATTTCCATTTTCAATATCATCAAAACACTAAATTTTTCCAAAAATAAATTATTTAGTATAATGTTTCAATAAAAAACATTTTGGTTCTTTTAACTTCATGCATGTAATAATATCAAAACTGATAATTATACTAAAAGTAAAAAATAACTGTAATTTGTTTAAATTTTCGAAAAGAAAATATTTCTGAAACAAGAGGTTTTTTAAAATCCAAAATAGACACAATAATGTTAGGAGTCATTAATAAAAGTTGCTTAAGAAATAATTTTCACTAAATATATTGGGTAACACGTTCTGCCCCCTGTCCCGTTTTGCCACCCCCTTCCCTCATTCTCTACTATCTATAAATGTATTGTTGTCAGAAACATTCGCGGGTGTAAGCACAACACAGTGTGTGAATCAGTTTACAAAGGGGGGAGATGGAGGAGAACTGCCCCTCTCATGTTTTTTTTCCTGTCACGTGTCATGAAATTTCTTGCCCTGTCAAAATAATCCTCCCATCCCTCTGAAACATTAAAAATATTTGAATTTCTTAGGAAGAAAGTTATTCAATGTAAATACAAAATCTGATCGGCGGTTTTACTACGTCGGTGAAAATGTTTAAAACCAGCTGTAAAAAAGTCCTAAAAAGTACAAACCTTACGTGCTTGTGTTCCAGTAGCCACATGACAAAGCAATGCAGATATTGGAGAACTAGTGATGCTAAAAGTACGGTTATTTTTAGCGCCAAGCTTCATAATTGATATTTCAGATTAAGTATTTGTTTCATAATAATTTCGTGTTAATGTTACGAAAAAAAATACAAAAACTCTTTTCTTAAACACGCATAGTAATGATCACAAAAAGATTTGTTTTGATTTTCACGTCACGTCTGTAATAACAAGTATAAATAAATGTTTTAAATAAATGAGTTTTGATTACGATATTACCTTAAACGAAAATATTAATTAAATATTTCAATGACACTATTTCTTCTGATATTAAAAACGTTTATTTATCTTACAGAATATACGACTTTGGATTTGATGAATGGTCTTTGTAAAACCATTAACTCAAAAACAAATTTTCTCTGAAAAAAAAAAAAGTATCACGTTTTCTGCTAATATGCGTTGTATTTAAGTACGAAAAAGCACTTGAACAGCTCAATTTTTGCATCTTGAAAACCAAATTATTTCCTAGCAGAATCTCGGACCTCCGGCTTTATTTGGGTGGGGATGGGAAGTGTTTGTGTGTACTCATCCACACCCCCGCCCCTTTTGTTTATTATCACAGAAGAAACCTTAATTCACACATGGCACAAAATCTGCCAAAGTTTCATCACAATTGTCTGAATTAAATTAGAACGCATACGCTACAGATAGAAAGGCAGACACTCGCTATCATAACAGATATTGTATTGTTGCATGTAAACATGAGATAAACTAATTTGACTTCACTCTTAACACTTGTTTCATGCTTTACACCCAACCAATTTTAACCAATTTCGTGGTTAGTCTGCAGGGTAAACGACTGTATCGTTAATCTTCTTAGAAAGATGAACAGACATAGGTATACATTTGTAAAAGTCATCTGCGTCAGATGGCACTTGCAAAGTACTACAAAAAAATTTCAAAATCTTTGGCTTGCTTATTTTTACGTTGCCTAAGGAGCACGACCTAAGAAATACTCGAAGAAGTTGGACCAAATTTGACAATTTTTAAGTACTGAGCGAAATGTCTCTCGTCGCATTCATAAAGGCTGAGAACTTATTTTCTTCCACGCGAGTGAGATGGCGCAAGGCTAACAAGTTGTACTCGCATTCGGGAGGGCAAGAGTTTGATTTCCGGCTCCGGCCATCCTGATTTCAGTTTTCCATAGAGTCACGAAACCACTACATGAGAACATTGAGAACACCGAGGTAGTTCTTTTAACAAAGGTCAGGGCTGATCCCTAATCCAGTTCCTGGTCTTGTACATAGGTGTGTAACCGTCTTTAATAACTTTGCCGTGAGGGAGAAGTAAATAAAGCCCGATAAAACAAACAGAAAATATTTTCTTCCATCTTGTTGTGGAGACCATATAACAGTGCAGCAAAAAAAATGAAAGTTTAGTTTCGCGAAGTTGCAGTAACTGTACTAATGTTGGAGGGAAACTTGTTTTCTAGATTCTACAAGTAATTTATTAAGGCCCCGCTCTTTAGTTTTGCTGGGATTTCGAAAACGTGTTTTTTTAACGCAAATTAATGCATTTATCAAACATTCATTCTTACAGTTTTAAGACTTATATATCATCGTTCGTATATGACTATTTCTGTTGCAATACACCAAACGGATTTTTAGATGTTTGCCCCTAAAATATCATATTTTGTGGTCAAAATAAGCCAAAATGAAGCAAAATAATTTTTGCTAGCAAACGGTACATTATTTAAAAAAAAAAAAAAAAAAAAAAACTGTCTGGCAAAATTGTGTGTCGTATGCCTTTACACAGTCTCAATTTTTTTCAAAGCATTTGGTTTTAAAAAAATATGCGAGTTATTTGCAATTCTTTGAAATAATTGAAAGACCATGACCTTAATCCTAGTACGAATTTAGTGGAACTTCTCTTTAGCTGTGCGTAAAGCCAAGTGTAAAATTATACGTATTTCTCCTTCCGTGCATTGAAGCCGCGGTGGCCTAATGGTCAAGGCATCCCAACAAGGCGATCCGGGTTCGATTCCAGGAGGGGTTGGTCCCCGGATTTTCGCATGTGGGAATCGTGTCGGACGATGCCGCTGGTCGGCGGAATTTCTCGGTGATCTCCCGTTACTTATTCCGGCTCTGCTCCATACTCACCTCATGGCCAAAATCCTCACTCCACCAGTACATCTCCAAAGCCATAAATAGTATGCCATGCCCGTGCGGTTGTAAAACCAGGAATGTCTCCAACCTATACTAGCACGGTAGTTTTAAATTCAGCACATGGACCTACCCCAAGGTGTGAGTAAGATTTCTTTGCTCTAACTTTGTGAAGTAATTTGTCAACCGGAAGAATCATTCTATCGTTTTATCCTGTCTGCTGCAAGCTGCAACTTTTAGTTTTGCTTCCTAGAGAACGAACATACATCTGATCGAGGATTGCCAAACATAGTGTAAAATTTGTCATGAATATATTTTGGAATATTCTGTATAAACATCGTGCTGTGATTTAGATGTGTCCAGACAATTCCGTAATTCTTGTTTTGCAAGGTACCGGGGAGAGAAAATGTTTTGTTATTAAATCACTGCGTGTTTTCTGACATTCGACCAGAACTAAGAATGTTCCGATCATCCCTTCCCTGTGGACTTGACCGATTTCTGGCGTTAACTTTCTGTATCTTCACAATATTACCATTAGGCCCACGTAACTTGGACAGGGAAAACACATCTTTAACAGAAAATGCTGAAATTTCCCTTCCTCCGTAGACAAGGTTGGATTTATGCATCTAGGCGCCTTAGGCCCGTGAGTCTCCGCGCCTCCGCTGCCTTTTCCATCCTTCCTTACAAACTCGCATCCTTGGCCCATTTCCAATACCACATTATTGAAAATTACTCTTCTCTGCTCTCTCACTACGTATAGTAATAATAATAGGTTCAACATAATGATTTAGCTTAACTGTAATGCAGTTATTTGAAAATTACTGTAAATCATATATCAGATTTAAGTATTAGTCTACAATTAAAAAATCAAAACCATTAAAATCTTTACTGATACGCCATATTGGTACTTTTGAAAGCAATGATGGAAAATTCTTCACATCATCTCCTCGCTGAAAGTGCGCCCTTTGAAAAGTTGCGCCCTAGGCCAGGGCCTAGTGGTAAATCCGGCCCTGTCCGTAGACCAACTTATGAAAAATGAAAATATATGATATATTGACATAATAACGAATATAAGTTAGGCGTCTATAAGTTAATAAAGCATGTTATTAACAATTAGTTAGTCACATACAATGTTGAAAAATGAGATGTCGTAGGCCTAACGAAAATTGTATTATGAATACGGCAAATTTCAAACGTCTCCAATTTGTACTAAATTACACTTTCTGACATTGGTATTAAGAAGGGGGTAATTGTAGCCTACTTCGGATGTTTTCTGCGAAAATACGGTTTTCGTTGTTTAATACGGGCGTAAGGACTCTTATTATATGCTCCCTGATTACCTCCAGTGTTTGAATTAGGCGACTTCTGAAGTTTCCTTTGACTTTGATGACGCGGTGAGTTTTGTATGTAACAATTCCTTGGTTTATCTGGACTGGCGAGTCTTGCGATAAAGCATCCACAAACAATTGTTCGACACCATTAAACTTGACAGGTATTCAGATGCATCAGTAGTTTCATTTTCAAACAGGGTTATTTTCTGTACGTATCGGCCCCGTTTCGTAAATTTTCGTAAAACTTGACCGAGAAATTTTGGAAACATTTCTCCTCAATTTAGCACAGCAATTTACACTTAACAGTTTCATATTTGTTTTGTTCTTATCAAAATTTCTGACACTTATTAAATACAATAACTTTTAAAATGTAGCAAGGGGGAAAATCTGTGCAATTTACACAAATAACAACAGCATTTCAAACGTAAAGAAAAATATTACAGCTACAGAATTCTAACTACCTAAACACATTAATCATAAATTTCTTTTAACATTAGAATCTTAAATTTCATAAAAATTCTTTCATTATAAGCTTTGTCGAGCAAACGTTCCACTTACACATTCAAACTGAACTAGTTTTCATGCACTAGTATTATTCTTTCGAGTACACAACACCTAAAATGAGTGTAAAAAACTGACCATTGCCAGGGTACATACATGTAGCTATGCGAATGTGCCTACAGGCGATTCGGGATAAATTGAGCACTGAAAAAAGCCCTGCTAAAGTTTTATTTTCAGTCAATACGTATCTTTTCGCTCTTAACGGTTGACGCCGTGAAATATCTAACTTGTCAGGACACGTCACTTGATGTTTGCGCGAAGATAAAACGTGCAGTCAGCATGAATCTATACAGTTTGATAAAAATAGTTTATTAATATTACATGAAATACACTTACGTCGATTTCGGTTGATTTTGTTTCAGCATTGTTGTATTCAAATAGGAAAACACAAGGAACTTAATTGCATAGTATCGCTGCCAACCACATAAACAGTATATGGCAACTAGAGTTTATGTTGAATTATAACAGCTAGTGATATCTTTCAAAGGTTAAATTTTTAGTGCTCACTTTATCCCGAACTACCTACAGTGAAGTTGTTCCAAAGACGTGTTTTTGTACCATCCTGACTCGTTAAATGCAACCGACGGTCGTGAATAATTCCGAACCACTGGTCGGCGCGAGACAGTCACGTGAACATAAACACTGTTGACTGGTTCAGTTGGAAATGCCCACACAATATACACGCTGCTAGAACGTCGGCGTGGAGAGGTACGAAAATAAAAGAAGCTCAACAAGGGTGTTATGATCGATACTCGCGCTTGTTTGCAACCCAAGCACCGGTAATTTGCTAGCGAGGCGTGGCGTCCAGGGGAAAGGTTGTATTTTATGAAGCTGTGTAGTTTACAGTGGCTTTTACGACTTGCTGCTGATGGCCTGGTTAACTGTAGGGGTCCCGCGGGGCTCCGGTATTATCGGCTAGCGTCGACGTCTTACTTTGTCTGCGTGAACGTGTGGTGGCATAACTTGCGCCCCGCCCTTACCTCGGCGAGCAACGAACCCCGAGCCACCGGCGAGACGCTCTGGGGTGACTGGCCGCCCCCTGACTCCCCTTTCCGCGTGGCGCCGGAGCTGTTTCAGGCCCCGGGGAACAAATAATGTAAACAATAATGCTGTCAAAACAGTCGCAGATAAAACTGTAACACCCTTGTGAAGAAAGGAGTCAGGGCCTTCTTGAATATTTATTTTTCATAATAAAGATTTTTAAATTGGTTGTGTTGGTTGTTTGTCTGATGTAAGAATTGAAACGAAGTTATGTGAAATTTAATTTCACGTATGCTTGCCCCCACGCTACCACAATGCTGGAGGGCAATGCCCCCTTGCCCCTTAGTTCTGGTGAACTTTACGCCTACCGACCCCCTAACATTGCGCAGCATAGTAGCTTCGTTGCGTCTGTAGCACTACATAAAATACCCTAGGTTACCTTCCTCGCGATATTATTACATTCTATAACTGGGTTATTTAGAGACTAGTGTGGACTTGTGTAAGCAGGTCCACCGAGAGTGGTGGAGTGGGGCAGGGGCGGTTTTTCTTGAGAGGGGGGGGGGGCAAGAATTTTTTTTGGCGACAGTGACTTTGTTGCATCTATTTTATTAATTAAGCATGTATACATTAGAAACTTTAGTAATAAAACTTCGGTTTTATGTGCTTACGTTAGTATTATTTAAATAACAAAATGCACAACATTTTTTGCATATTTCCTTCTAAATCCAGGGGGACCAATGCCCCCCCCCTGCCCACTCTAAATGACTAAATGACGCCCCTGGGGGGGGGGGCAAAAGAGGCAAATGCCCAAGGGCCCGAGCTCATGAGGGGCCCGGGGCAGTGTACTGAAAAATAATGAAATTAAACTTTTAGAAAAATTTTCCCCCGCATATAATTTGTCTAATGCCACATTATGTTGCTTCCTGTTTTATTCAGCAGCAAAACAAATGTTATATTCAGTTTTCATCGGAAAAAATTACAAAAAGTGGGATTTGGGATGGTATGGGGCCCTAAAAACTTACTTGCACAGGGGCCCGGAAATCCTGTCAGTGGCCCAGTGTGCAATGCTAAATCGACTGACAAAGGGGTGCCCTCAAAGATAGGTCCATAGACCCATGCTGTGGAATGAAGTATTGTACGAACTTCTTTACGTATAATTCCCAGAAGGAGTAAGAGTCTATGGATGGACTGATGATTGTTTGGCCATCATAAAAAGGAATCATAGTAAAGTCCCAGAAGAATATATCATGATGGTGATGACTAAGCTAGATCAGTGTACTAACACCGCAAAATTAAAGATTTCTGTGGCCGGAACGATGATTATAATGTTAAAAGGTAACGTCAAAAAGCAAACTCCTATTGTTTATTTCAATGCCGATCAGTTCAGTTTGTAATTGCAAGTACATGGGCGTCATTCTTGATGACAAACTGAAGGCAATAGGCAACACCGAGAGAGGCCTACACTTAAAGAACGATGAAAACGATCTACATTACTGTATTCGAATCCTGACGGAAACGATGGTATATATAGACCCGTCCCAATAGAAGCTCTTCAAGTGCTGGGAGGTGCTGTACCACATCTTTAGTAGATGGCCGCGGCCTTAGATCTGGCAACCCTGCCAGGAAGGGTCATTTTAACACTTATCTTAGCTCTCCAAATGCAATGGCTGTACCTGATTCATTATTCTGTCCTACATAACGGCGAATCAGAGGAAACCACTGCCTTAGGCGAGACAAAAGAAGTGTTAAAATGACCCTTCCTGCCATGTTGCCAGATCTAAGGCCGCGGCCTTCCACTGAAGATGGCTGTGGCTGTACCCAATGATCTCTAAATCAAGTGGAAAGGAAAAACTGCCATGAAGAGCAAAAACAACGAAACTGACCCTTCCGGAGAAGAAATAATTAAGAATGCAAACACTTAGCGACTGGAAAAAAAGACGGAGCGAAAGTGAAGAAGCAGGACACATGGACCAACAGCTTCGTGGAGATAAACCACTACACTACCCAACTAGCTACTGACAGACAAAGCAAATTTCCACCAGCTGGTTATAGTGACGTGCACCAATACTAGAAATCTGCGGATTTGACGAAATCGCAGACTACCTGAAAACCCATGACGTCTTGGAATGTCTTTACAAAGATCTAGAACATAAATTGCAATGAAATTCTCATGACGTATGAAGCAAGTTTGCATGTACTAGTAAGGGCACTCTACACCAGAACATTCGTAATTTTACAACTGTACAAAACACTGCCCAACTCTTACACGTTACATTGGTAGTAATTTCCCACAAATAAAATATTTTTCGGTTTCATAGTTTTCGTACAAGTGCATGTCAAAGGAGTGATGTGACTATTTTCACTACTTACCCTAAGTAAAACCTATGCAATCGATATGAATGATATAATTTAGAGCGAAAGAATATGTATTAAAGAAGGACATCCTTGTTATTTCACGTTAAAATTATTTGCAAAAAAACGTCGATACTCAAACATATATGTAATTTACAATGGCGGGGAACTCTTATTTGTACGATAGATACGGGAAAAACGATAATTGGAAATTCGACACATGCGGACATTGTTATCATTGGTTATAATAGGAATTACGTCGGGACCAATAAAAAATTACGATACATGCGGGAAAACGATACATGCGAGTACGATAGAGGTTCGACTGTACAACAATTTTGGTAAATTGAATTTTTTTAAAAATACAAACTCTTTTAATGTGAAATTACAATGTGTCATTCTATAGCTTAATACATTTACTTTCATTCTAAATTATTTAATTTGTATTATATGAATAGGTTTTACTTTGGGTAAGTAGTGAAAATAGTCAAATCGCTACTTTAACACGTACTTGAACAAAAACTAAGGAACCGAAAAACATTTTATTTGTAGATAATTACTGTTTATGTAATAATACATAAGAGTTGGACATTGTTTGGTTCAGTTAAAAAATTATTAATTTTATGGTGCAGAGCAGTCTTAAGGGAGTTCGAGTGGGGAATAATCACAATTTTATATTGTATGAAATAGTGTTAGTTTTGTAGATGTGACTTGGGAGTAGTATCCCTCGCCAAAAAAAATGGCTCAGCCGGTTTTCCCAAAATGGCATTTATTTCGAAGTCAAAATTTGCATGTTTTTCATTCGTATTAGCCGCAAAACCAATAAACATAGTACAATTTTAAAAATTTATATTGAAACTACATGTCACGGGATCTGCTTGACATGTTTTAAAATCTATTACAAAATATACACATCACTTCATGCTGCACCAGCTTGATTTCTAGGGACGTCAGCTTGCCAATGACATCTGCTACCCGTGACGACGAATAATCTGGGGGTGATAGCCTTCATGCTTCTCAAAGTGACATGCTGTACCTAACACCTCACACTTAAGGCCAGCACAGGGAACTCTGTTAGATGGTTTAAAATAATGGTACCAACAAATTAAATTAGTTTCGAGAAAATGTGAAAAACTGTCTGAATGTTCCAACTACTCTAAATATTTTAAAATTTTAATGAAAATATACTTGATTGCAATGATAGCCCATTGGGTTCCGGCAATATTGACTATTCATTAAATACACATGTCTCACCTTCACACCCCTGTAGAGAAATTCCACATTTTATTTACTGGTATTAACGAAATCACCATTCTAAAGTAAAAAGCTACTTTTTTTGATGGGTTCGAAATATATTTAAGATTTATCTAAAACATGTTCCACATTTTCATTTCCTAAGGCATGTATTTATTTTAAGGGTGTCCAATTAAAGTAAAAACCATGATGATATTGTTGTTTTCTACGGTTTACTGAAAACATTTTTAATCTTTTTATTTGTTATGTCTTTAAAATCATGAAATCGATTTTCAGATAACTAAGCAAGCATCAGTCTTTTAATAAAATCATGTTGATATATAAAATTTCAACAGTTCCAAAATATTTATTGATCGTGAATAAAAAAACACTATATTTTTCTTTTGGAGTAAAATGTAGAAAAATACTGAAAAATTTGTTTCTTGTTTAGATGTAAGCATACTCCTGAATCAAACAGCTTTTAATAACTCCACTGGTTCACTAGACATGGAGGAATAATCGAAAATACATTTCATGTCTTTTCACCCCCTAAGAAATTAAGTTTTGAGAAAGCTTGAAATAGTATTTCAGATATTTGTGTCAGTATCAATTTGAAGTGAAAATCACAATACCATGTTGGGTTTGATCTAAATTGACAAATTGTAAAAAAACCACAAGTTCTCCTTCATCTCATAGGAATTGAATGTTGAAAAATTCTGAAATTTCTTTTTTGGTATTTACGTAATCATCATTCTGAAATGATAATAAACTTTATATCTCGAAGGTTTTGACAGTTATAGAGGATTAATGAAAAACACATTGGATGTTTTTTCACCCCCTAAGGGTCTCAATTTCGAAAGACCTTTTAATTGCTTAGTTGTATTTGTATGAGTGTCCCATTGAACTGAAAATCACAATGACAGCCCATGGGTTACGAGCTAAGTATATTAACAATTAATCTATAACACATTTCACCCCCTCAGGGGTCAAATTTAGATAAATCCCTTCTTAGTGCCAGCTTAAGGGGAATCTATTCTCAAAATCTCTTTTCTATTTTCAGCATTTTGGGTTATGATTTGATACATCAATGAGTTAGATATCCCTTCTATGTAAGTCTGCTAGTTGCCAGCCTGTGGCTTTGTCTACAAGTAATACATGTTGACAATATTTCTTTAAATAAAAACAAATTACTAATGTATACAGGCCCATGAACAAAGATATCATACATTCTGTGAGTAGTCCAGTTCCAAAACTCTCCTTGTCCCTCACCAAGTAAAAATGAGTTCTGAACAGTTTTGTGTGGTTTTTAAATGTGTACTTAAGTTGACGTGATGATATTTTCCAAAACTCGTCTTATTCAATAACAGAGACACTTTGAAAAACTGCTTTGGCCATGTCACAAACGGCCTTGATATCAGTTTTTCACTATTTGCTTAGTTTTATTGTAAGTGGGCAAGGGGAGTTTTGGAACTGAACTACTCGTGTATAGATATAATTGAAGAATGCAGTTTTGTGTAAATTACATCTCTATTGTCATAGTTTTCTGATCTTTTGCCTTGAATGATTTTCAATCTACAATTTCCCTGTGGTAATCAATTAATTTTATCCAGTGGAAAGCTTAAATTTTTTAAGTATTAATGCAAGAATAATTATGATGGCAACTATAATTCAGTATTTCAAGTGGTTAGACAGCCAGGCTGGTTGAAAACAAATCTTGCTCCTTTTCATAACTTGATGGTTCAGATTTAGAAGAATCTTAAAACCAAATGTTAAGACATTATTACGAGTATCTAACTGACGTGAAAATCATGACAATAACCTTTATTTTGGTCAAAGCTAAATTGACAATTAATTTAAAAACACATTTCACTCCTTCACGACTAAGAGAGGTTGAATTTTGAAAAATCAATGTTTTTGTTTGGATGAATAACATGCATATCGGATACGGGTTCGATCTCTGGTGTGGCCATTTTGATTTTATTTTTTACGGTTCACTCAGGCAAATGCTTGGATGGTTCCTTAACAAAGGCCATGGTCAGTTTCTTTTCCCATTATCCATTTGTAGAGTTGTGTGTGACTGTCCAACAAATTATTGATGAGACACAAATCCACCAGAAAAATTTTAAAATATCTGCTGTGTGTCAAATTTACAACGTCTTACAAAGATGTTTTGCATAAGTTGTCTATCACACTTACTGAGAGGGAAAAATCATTTAGGACACACAGGATATAAATCTAAAAATTTATCAGTACGTACTGGACACAAAAAAAAAAAAAGTTTTCAATCTGCAACTACAATACCTACCTAATAGACTATGTTACTTTCTCCCATCCTCTGCAGTTTGCACGTCACACATCACAAATACAATCTATCTTCCAAAATACGTTGCAATGACTATGGAACACCTGCCAGCGGCAGATATACCAGTTAAAAGCCTGTACCTCAGTGAGGATAGTCCCAAAGACTCTTGCTTGATTAGCCCCATAAGGATCCAAGTTACACTAACCTTATATAAACATTTTTATAAAGTGTTAAGGTGTAAAACCCAATCACAATATATTTTCAAGTACGTTTTTCTTCCACAGCTATATCAACTACAAGTGATGGAAAATATAAGTACGGGTGTGGTGCTTGCATAGATGAGATTTAGGTTTGGCAGAGGGGAAGGGATTAATTTTCATGGCTTTTGTTTATGTCTACTTCAGTGCTAACCAGCTGAAGAAGAGCGAGAAAGTAAAATTTTTCCATCTATGAATCACACTGTCATTTTTCTATATTGTTCATAATATTTCTTGGCTATCATTCAGTATGTATTGGGATGTCTGTACTCTGTAATACCACTTTCATCTTATGGTTTTTCTGACAGTTTTACTAAAATTGAGATCCACTCGTCTCTCCCAAGGCGATCTGGGTTTCATTCCTGGTGGGGTCGGTCCCCGGATTTTCGCATGTGGGAAATCGTGCCGGATGATGCCATTGGTCTGCGGGTTTTCTCTGAGATCTCCTGTTTCCTAAGCCATACTCACCTCATGTCACCCCTCACCAGTGCAAAATACCTTGATGATAAGCGCTGATGAAAAATCTCTCACACACTAGAATTGATATCAGAAAATTATGTAAGTTACTTATCATAGAAAGCTTCTTTAATGTTTGTGTTGTGAGGGGGTTCCTGGCTTCCAGGCCAACCCAGTCTTTCCTGTCCTGACCATGCCAATGAAGTACAGAGCAAATTACACATCCAATGAATTACAAAATTTTGTCTTCATTCCCAACCTTGCACAATGTCCAGTTGGCGAATACAAGTACTGTTCTTACCCATTTCAGGCCCTGCCACCATATCCGTAGAACAATACTGGGTCAACCATGATGATATCTGACAAAGAGAGGATGAAGCAATCTCATATACTAGGGCAGAACCATGACTGATGAAGGTATCAAGACTACAGGTGCAGTAAATCAAAACAACACTTCTCACAAAGGAGAAGACCAATTAACATGAAAATACAGTCATATTCATTAATATGGGATGTTCCTGAACGACAGGTACAAATGTTGTTGAGGTGGTTTCCTCTTCAAAATGGGATAGAAATCAATAAACTAACAAATGTGCTTATCTTACAGTTGTTCGACTGTGGTCCACTATGCATATTTATTTGATTTCCAAGGTTTTTGCTGCTGTTTTTCCAGTTAGATAATGCATAAAATAAAAGTTTCTCAAATGCCACTCTCAAGCTACCAGAAAAATGCACTTACTCATGGAATAGAGTAAAAACAATACAAGCTGTTTTTGAGCCACACAAACAGCAAAACAAACAATGAATTTTATACAATATACAAACTTTATTTGCAAAAAATTATGTAAATTAAATCGGACAACATACATCACAAATGCACAGACAATACAACTACTTGGACAAATAAAACAACAGATACACATGTAAATGGAAGGCTACACGTAATTTGAGTGAGTTAAAAGTTAATTTTATCCATTTTGGTTGGTGACTGTCTCTTCTAGAGACAAATCTTTCAGCAGCTTCTCAAGGTCCAGGCATTCAACAGTCACAAGTGATATTGGACCTGCTATGGAGAACTCTTCCTGAAAAGCAGATCATGCCTTTTTGAAACAAGGACAAGAACTCTACCACATAAGCAACAAAAATGTAATGTTATACATAATTTTTAATGCAGACTTCAACTAGATATGCAAATCCAAGGATGCAGTGTGGGAAATGCTTTGGGCATTGAAGCAACCCCCGAAATATAGTCAGAAGATAAAATACTGTACTTGGTTCCTTGAACTTTTACAGTACATGCAGCATATACTAACAATGTAAAACTACAAGTATCATAAAACTATTGATTTACACATTGTTTTTCCAAACATTTAATTTTTTTAAGAATTTGTACAGGAAGTTTGTAATTGGAACAGTGAACCCTCTGAAATACCAAATTTAATACCAACCCCTTTCCTTCCTTCCTTCCTTCCTTCCTTCCTTGTGTCATTGTGCAAGATAAAGTGAGCACTCAAAAAAGCCCTACTTAGTGTAATATATGTATCTGTAATGCATATGTTGCAGTTCTTAATGTTTATTTAAATAGTTTAGTGTTTCTCAGTATTTTTTTTGCATTGATTATCTGCTATGATATTTACTCTATGTACTGTAATTTGATTTGTAAACAATTAATCGATTGTGGTCTTAGGTTATAAGATGTCACATTTCATAGAGCAATGGAGGAGTCTAGGTAGGGTTTTATCTAAGGAGGTAAAGGAGAGTTTTTGGTTCGTTGGGTGACGTGACAAGGGAGTTCTCTCGGGAGGGCCGTGAAGAGTTCCGGGAACGGGGACGACTTCGCCGCCGAATCCATCCAGGGAACAGGACGTCTGGACCTGTTGGATGCAGTTGAAGAGCTGGAGCCTGCCGACTACCCACGAGTTTTAGTGATGTAGAACCTTCATGTTGCTGTGGTAGGGCCAGCCAGCACCGCCATTCATTGTTTCGGGGCTTGTTGGTTTTTCCCCTTAATGCTGCCGACTGGAAGTGCTGCAGTCTGACTCTGCGACTGGGGTTACTTAGCATGGCAAGGACGTAGGAGCTTCAGTTACATGTTTTTTTTTTTCTAATAAACGTAATTTTGATTTACCAATCCTCCTTGCTCCGCCGCTATCTAGTTGGATTACTACTATTTTTTTTAAGGTTTTAACAAATTAAGATACCCACTTCCTGATGTACTATCATATAAATAATTATTTCTGAATTCATTATGTAATTGTTCCTGATTATTTACTATTAAATATTGTGTGCTGTATAACCATAAGTTCTTTCAGTTTCTTACTAGCGTTTGCTCTTTTAATGTATAGAAACTAATAGCAATTAGGTAACCTTGGCCGGCACAAACTTACACTACACTACACCATCTTGTTTCCCCTGAGAATTGTAATATAAATATTAGATTAGTTTCTATTTTCAGCCAGTTTGTATCTTTCCGCTGCATGTAAACACAAATATTGCCACGTGCTTTTACTTACATAGGTTTGTATTAACATTTACATCTACATCACAACGCTCTGAAAAATGTTAAATGCATTATCTACTATTTAAATAAACAAGCACTGAATAATTGCTATAATCAATAGTACCACTTCTTAGCTATAAATACTTGTGAGTTAATATCTAAAGTATATGATATGAGTTTCTGTGCACATACTATAATTCATATGATACACATTAATGCTGTTATGAATCATATAAATGTGTGCACATTATGGTATATTCAAATTTGAAACACAAAACTGCCACTAACAAACACATGACACATTAGTCAAGAATTCAAGTTCCATCCAGTTGCACTGCTATGCATTACGACGATGCACTTACAGCAAAAATAAGTGACATTTTCAATGCATGAAACATAAATTAATTGCTGTTTCTTGGTTAAATGTAATTACAAATATAAAGGCTTATAATAATAAAACATAACAATTTACATAACACCAATAATTTCACAGCATTTGGCAAAGAAGCTATTCATAAACGGTCATTTCTAAAACTTTAGTGCCTTACAAGAAACCCTGTTGATTGCATAATTGACACACACACTGAATGAACATGAACTATGTATGCTTCCTCCTAGCAAAGTTAACTCAGGTGGCCTATAGGCCACTGCTTGATTGAATTTTTAACTAAGCACCTGTAGTACGGTGGGTGGCAAGAAGCGTGCTAAGAACGATAAATGTCCAATAACTCAAATTGTATTGGCGCTAACTAAGTCAAATTATACAGTCATTAGGTACCTAAATAAGATCATAAATATAAATTTAAAAGTACATAATATATTAAGTACAGACAGGTTACAGTGGAACAGTCTTTTTATATTCCCAGATTTTACATTATCTCTTATTTTACTCCAGTTTTCTCTGGTCCCTTGCAAACCTACACAGCATAAATTTCCGTCCTTTTACACTTTCCTGCATTTAACAGGTCCCTTGAGTGGTGTAAAAAAAAAAGGTACTACAGTTAATTTCATTTGATCTTATTTCAGTGATGTATTTAAGAAGGTAATTTGCTGCCACCCAAACAAAGAGAATGACAACTGTTGTTGTTGATGTTGAACTATTTGTAGAAACAGCTAGTAATTTTTTTCAAAGCTCAAATTCTCGTGCTCCCTTAATCCCAAATCATCTATACATCTATATGCAGCACAATCCAAGCAAAAGAGAACTGCAGTGTTTGGATAATTTGACGGTTAAAACTGAGACAAGCCATAAATTTTGGTGACACTCAGATGCACTGATCTGCCAGTACTGCTAACGCAGATCAGACAATACTCACCGATACTATGTAAATAAAAGTGATTTTAAAAAATTAAATTATTAAAAAAATTTTTTTGCTAAATTTATTAGTTTACCAACTTCCTCTCTTTTCGAGGTTGGTTTTATCTTTGCAAAATACAGGTTTTGCCAACAAAATGCAAGCAATCGCAGTTGTCCGTAAACTGACGTATTTTCAGGAACAATGTTACAAATTAACAGTACATACTTATTTCCATTTTTAGTGTTTGCCAGATGTATAAAACCAACACAATTAAAAAGTCTCATATTGTCCCTAAGCTAATTTACTGACGACATGCGTATTCATCAAACTGTTTCAAAATGTTAATGTTCTGTACCTACAATAGAAATTTCCCATTTTGAAAATGCAGCATACTATACAAAAAAAACCACTATGATAAATTAAACAAATAATGTGCTTAACATTCTACAGTTTAATAAACACCTACGTGAACTATAATTTATTTCTCCCTTAAATTTTTACCAACTGTCATCTTTCTATTTCCTTTTTATAATAAATTAATGTCCAGCGGCTTACACTTTGTTACCATTTCTCAAACGAACTATCACTTCACTCTTTTTTGGCACTGAAATTCATTCCACATTTTCTCACTTCATATGCACAATCATCCAGATAAATCTGTGCTTCATCCTGTTTTGCCCCACACCGTCAAGTTGTATGCAAACACATAGCCTTCCCATAACTATTCTGAACAGCAGTGGCTATACAGCACTTCCTTACTTTACTCCACTAGTAACAATGAACCACTCAGTACTACATACAGTAGCAAATGATAATGAAAAATGAACTTCAATGCTGTCAGTTGCAGCATCCACAAGTTGATTACTAAAAACGTGGATAGAGACGCACAAGCACTTAGAGACAGTACTTGCGGGTTGGAGAACACACAAAACATAGAAGGACAACATATTTTTGTGTGGTTGTGCAGTCGCAACGTTTTGCTGGCCAGGCCAGCTTCCTCGGGCGGCAAGTGGTTACACACACGCACAGGAAGCTGGCCTGGCCAGCGAAACGTTGCGACTGTGCAACCGTGCAAAAATGTGTTATCCTATGTTTTGTGTGTTCTCCAATCCGCAAGTACTTTCTCTGTAAGTACTTGACATTCCTAGCCCTGTTTTTAATAATTAGTAGCCTAGCAGCCGTTTCCCACTTTTTCTTTATCTACAAGATGAGTTATTTTCAATGGCAAACATTTAAAATATCTACTTACTTGACGCACTATCATTAGTTATTATTATTTTTTGTGGACCCCATTATAACTCAGTACAGCAGCACAATAGATATACTCACCTTTGCAGAGAAGGGTAGAGACACAGGTGGTGGACATTGTCGAGTGTCCAAAAAGTTGATGAGCTCCCTATAGTTCAGTTCTCCTGCATCATTTCTGCCTAGCCTGATCAAAAAGAAAGTACATACATCATGCATTACTCAGAACAACAACCTTCATTATTAACCATCGAGACACCACTCTCCCCGGTGCACGAGAGCGTCTCACGCGCTAGCCTGGGTGAACCCCAACTATCATAACCGGAGGGGTACCCAGCAAACTCATTATAATTATTACCAAGACAGAGAGAGTCGGGTCAACGTTAAGAACTAAAATTGACTAATGGACAAAGAAGTCTTTACCATACTTCTGGCTTTCTGAAAATTCTACTAGCATAAATATAAGAATTACATCCCTCTGCAAGTAGAGGAACACAGTTACCACTAACGTTTAATATTACTACATGACTATTATAAGCAGTAACCACTTTACTTGTCCAGAACTGCATTAAGAAGTTGCTTGTCCACAGGCAGCCGTGCTGCACGGCAGAGGCTGTATATAGTTCCACGTTCCAGGAAGCCTGTGCGCTGCGCATCTGCGTACAGTAGGTTCTCATGTAGTCTATCCAGATCCTTGAAGAGAAATTTCTCCATTGCTGTATGAACAAATGACCTGTAACCCACAATTTGACATCATGTCGGTTAATTCATGGACGGATCCACAGGAAAGGTCACTGTTAATCTATAGAATTTTGTATAAAGTGAAACATACTGTGCTGAGTATGTACATATTAGTTTATACTGGAAACATTGGAAAGACAGAAGGGTATGAGAACTGTATACATACGGAATACAAAATGTAATCGTAACTATTTATTAAACTATGTGAAACAAATACCTAGTTTTATCATTTGTGTATTAGCGCAATTCTTTCAAGCTGATGTTATAAAAGTGAACATGAACTGCCTCCTCCCCCAAAAATACCCTCATGTTGATAAGAAACTTTCCTGTGAATGCCACTATTTTCTTCTATATTACTATTTTCTATAATATTAATGCCTTTTTCCCATGCTACAAATAAAAAATCCAAAACACCTGCAAAGTGCGAACAGGACCTCCCCCACACTAGAATTTTAAGTCTACCAATGATTTAGTGAAACTTGCAAGAATTATTTTTACACACATTCATGTTCCTGGTAAAGAAACCACTTATTAAGATCCCGTCCCCCACTGAAGGCTTTCACCTTAGCAAATATAATTTATTGCAGTCTCCAGAGTTAGCTTTCAAGAGAGATAAAATGTAAGCACTGTTCTTGTCAGTCACACGAACAGTTTAGATTAACAAAATGGTGGAAAAACTTAGTAGAGGCTTAAAAAGTGCTCCCTTTACATGGACTAGACTATACAAATACTTATAAAATTTAAATTACAGAACTCGTTCATTTGGAAACATAAATCACATTTTAAAAAAATCTGTTTTTCCGTCCAGTTCCAATTTTATTTGAATGAATACATGTGGTTACCTAAATCCTTGTGGTTATCAGTACCAATTGTATGATTATTAAGGTAATCTGAAATAAGTGTTAGTGCTAACAGTTTTGTTTCGAATGATTACACAAAGACAACATTTTTATTTATATTTGCTGCTACCTACTGGTATAGCAAACTGTAGCTTTTAACCCAGCTGCCATGATATTGCGTGTTTTTCGTGTGTGAGAACACTCTGCTGATTAATATACAGTTCTAAGCCCATCAAGCTTTGAACCACAGACCTCAGCCTCACCTCAGCTGCTCCCTTGAATGCCGTTCTTGTGGTGACTCCACCCTGTAGTGACGGCCAATAGTCAAGATCTCGTGGTCTGTTATCTTATTACACATAATTTTCTTCAAGGCTTCCCTAAAAACACAAAGAAATCATTCTCCAATACTAGCACATTTCCTTTTATTGTTTTCCATTCTGCTGAAGTCTAAATCTGCATCTCCTAAAAAAACTTCAAACTACTGTCATTCATATTTTAGATGACCATATGGAGACCTAGGTTGTTCATTGTTACAGTTAAAAAATAAATGTAATGATGAAAAAATTTACATATAATCAAAGCCTACATGTCACTTGCTACTGCTCAACATATACAAAAACCCTTCACAAAAATTTTTGTATTTAGAAAAAAATGTATGAAAATAGCAAAAAAATTCAGCTTTTCAGTCTGTTTTTTTTTAAATAAAAAAAATACAGATTTGGTTTATAATGTATTTTTCATAGATTAAGCAGTAGCCTATGAATGTAGTTTCAATGTGAACTTTCTATTACGTTCATTGGTTTTTGTGGCTTATAAGAGCGAACAACAAGCAAATTTTTAATCCGAAATGCCATTATTGGAAAAATGGCTGAGCTAATTTTTTTGTAAGAGGAAAATTTACGCCCAAGTATGGTCTACAAAACTATCCCTAATTCATACAAGAATAAAATTACGATTTTTCCCCCATCTGAACACCCATAAAGCACACACATTATAAGAATCAGAACATACAGGAAAATCTGTGGTCTGAAATAGGAAAAAAAGTTGCGAAACAGGTTAGTTTTATAAGGATATCATTGAACATATGATACTTAAATATGCTATCTATGGAGGCCTTGTGCTGTTCGAGGGCACATGTAAAAATGTTAGCAACAAGTGTAAATTGCTAAGTGACAGTACCGTAACTGTGTATGCATGTGTTACACTTTGTTACTATACTTCAAATACAAGAGAAGTAAAATACCAATAATCTCAAAATATTTATATTTAACATTACAATACTTCGCATCATCAAAAAGGTTACATCTTACTACTCCATTTTTCTTCCACAAAACTATACTTACAGTATATCAGTCTTCACAAAAACAAATCTTAACAGAAAGATAAATATGGATTGACTCAAGACACTTTCCTTTGAGATTTGTTTGTTCCCGCTTATTAAGAAAGGAACTGATACATTTTTAGAATTTTAACACCACTCAATACTTTGGGTAAAAAAATATGCAAGATCTTTTTTTGTACACACATAATGAAACTTGATAATATATTCCATTACACTTCCTCTTACAAAATAAAATTTCAAGTCAATAAAGTTTGCCTTTTCAGACGCCACAGACTTTTGTACCTTGCAGATTGCTCCTTGGTTATCTCATCTAACAATTGTTATGAACCATATGTACCCCGTGGTTCAAAAACAAGACAGCTAGACTTTGACAAGAAGGCCATCTGAAGTAACTTACTAACCGGCAAACTCGGCCAAGGAAATATTACATGTTAACAATCTGCCTACCTCCGCATCTACAGTAATTGTTCTTGTATTGTACCATGTACTATAAATCGCGGATAAAGTTCCTAACTAAATTGTGTTATTTATACGACATCAACCCTAAACAAGTATTAACTGAGAAACCCCTTTAATAAGATTATAAGATAATATGTAATCATATTTTCCCCCAACTAGTATTATATTTCTTTTAAAAACCATAACACAATGCACGGTGTACCGATAAACTTAGTTTGCCCAAGTACACGCAAGAGATTTCTTAGCCATGCCACTTCTTTAATAACTTCTGCCATAAAAAAATTCTACCTCGACAATGGACTGTGCAACAACACACTCTTTCTTGGAATGTCAAGACACTGCTGCTCCTGCTAAGATAATAACATTTTCAATGCAATATTTTCAATCAACTCTATCATCGTAAAGTTAGCAACATAAAATAGTTCTACCAGATTTCTAGTTTCACAATAACACAGTTTCAGATTGCTAGTTTTCTTTAAATATCAAAATACATACTGCATAATATGCCAGTCATTCATCCTATGCTCATTGCATCTACGACTGAGCATATTTACAGCAAATGCTCTATTTGGCCTTGTAACTTCTTAAATATACAGCAAAAACCAAACTGCTTGCCTATAGACATTCTTATCAAACAGCTTTTCCTGGAACACTGCCTGTTTTGTTGATCTCTTGTGGTGCAGATAATTCCTTTGCATTACCCATTACCAAACTGGTCGAACACTTTGCTTCTGTAATGACTTTGATCCAGTGTGGCAGTATCACAATTGAGGACTTAACATTCAAAAGGGGCTAAGTACCATTTCCGACAAAAATGAGTTAGGTAGATAGAAAGGTGCCAAAACATAAGGTCGAAGACATACCTAAAGTGCTATCTCCTAGTGATATTCATGCGCGCCGTACATCAGCACAATTATATGGTTGGAGTAACATCAACACATTCTAGTTCATTGAAAAAATATATAGTATTGATGTTCATATGTGTTTTGTATTGATTACTGTTCGATTGCTCGTATTTACTCCTTTCCTATTGTAATAAATATGTGAACACATTTGGATAATTCCTTGTTCATTTGTTTGTCGCAATATACTGTTTTAACTTTTAGTTATTATCTAGAAACTTACCTTTTGACACTTAGCCCCTTATGAATGTTAAGTCTTCAACTAGCCTTTAGCACCCTGACATAAAGAAACTATGAAGCAGAGAAAATCTTGAAATTTTCTATTGTCTTCCATTAAGTGTATGTTTGTTAATGAGAATTGCATGGAATTCTTATTTCATGTCATGGTTTGAATATGTCATGTGTGTCACAATTCTTGTTGATTGGCTTCAACAACAATTGCAGAAGTTCATATTCTTCGTCCTGCATTAACAGCTGAAGAATGTCACTTGCATCCATTTTTGGCTGTAATACACTGTATCTGAGTAATAAAATTTACATGTTACGACTGCAGTCGTGGCATAGGAATGTTTGTTTTCAGCCACACCTTAAAAATGGGGTTGCGTGATTCAAGCAGCGTGGCTTTAATCACACTGTCTGAGTCGCGCCTTAGAAATCATGCCTTAATGGTACTCACTTGAATATTGTAAATGAAATGATTCCAGATGTGGCAGTTTCAGAATGAAGGTAACTGCTTACAAAGTCCTTGTAGATTGGTCTTAACGCATCTTTCAACTTGCTTAATATCAACTGGATGTTGCTCTTTGGGAACTGCAAACAAATACATGGCAAATGGTAACATACTGCTAAAATATGACAGTGAAATTCTTATTTAAATGATTGTATTGAATACAACATTTCTACATTTTTGTATTTATTTTGTATTTAACATTGAGAATTTAAGTACACAGTTTCACAATTTGATTAATTTATGTTACAAATACTGTGTACAATAATGTATTAAGTATGCTATAAATATCCCACAATGTTTTAATAAAACTTTATTAAAGAAATTCAGTGACTATGGTACAGTAAAGGCTAATAATTGTGCCCCCCCTACCCCCTCCAACTTGTTCACAATTTTAAGAGCAATTCAAACCTGCAGGATTTGCCACCCCGAGACATGTGGACCCACTGCCCCAGCCTATGTCAGGCACTGGTGCAAGGTCACAAGTTTCCATAGTAAAGTACACACAACTGTGAACTGTGAACACTTTAATATTGTTTCGCCCCTGATTTCTTACTCAGCAGAAGTTGACCTAGTCGTTCCTAGTGTGTGTATTCTTGATGGTTCATACAACTTTGTACTTGGAGTTTGACAAGCTTACCATATAATAAAATACGTAAATGGTGTGCTAACCTCATGGCAGTTGAGTTCCATGTACCTGAGCGTATACTCATCAGCACTGCTCAGTACGAAGGTGAAGCCATGGATGACCAGCGTGTTGCCAATGAACAGGTCATCCTGCTGGTATAATGCAGGAGGCCTTGACCCAAACAGCTCTTCACCAGGCTTCATTATTTTCTCCCGTGAGAACATCATTCCCCCGCGGAAACCTGGAGAACACATTTCCTCAAAGAATGCTGTACATTGTATGGTAAAGTAAATGGTTTGCTGTAATTTGTGTACTATAGGCTACTCACTGTAAAGTACGCACTTTTTAAGGCAGACCCAAATAATTCACAAAGTGTTTCAATGCTGTCTTAGGCAGTCAACAAGGATGGAGGAAAAAAAAAAAACTAGGGTGAAAGTCAGGCCAGCAGCTATGCCTGTGACATACTAACTCTGTCACCTAGTCAGCCCGAAGAATACTGTATCTGAGATTAGTTGAAATGGGAGTGGAGCAGCGACAGAATGCAATAAAAAATGGGAGATTCCGTACTAGAGAAAACCCACTGGCACATGTCAACAGCCTCCACTTTTCCCAAATGGTGTGTGTGCATGTGTGTATATATACGTATATTTTATACAGGATGAGGCTGAATTCAACCGACAAACCGCAGGTGGTGACTCCTGAGAAAATAATAAGCACAAAAAATGAAGCACACTTTACGTCTAAACTTAATATAAATGAAGAAATAAACATTCAAAGTTTGAATTTTGGAACAATATTTTCACAAAATATGGGAAAATAAATTACTTGGAAGAACAATATGCTGAACATAGTGTTATGTTGTTAGGCTCTTCCAATTCATAGTGAATTCTGACAAAGACCTTCCACCCTTATGACCACTGTTTATTTGCATACAAGTTTTGCAGCGTCAGGAAATTCAAATATATGATTAAGGTTTATTGAGCCATGTGACTTACGTAACAAAAGTGATCCTCTTGTAGCAACTGCCTAAGACCTAAAGTTTTCGTTCCAAAAGCACTTAAGGATTTAGTATGGTGAGCAGAATAACATTATAGTACACATTGTTTACAGTAAATATCCACTGTCGCCTGTGTGCTGAGAACAACAAAACACACATGTACACAGTATTGCCTATGCTCTAGGCTCTGTAATGGTACACCTAATCTTTTACTGTGTTCTGAATGCAAACGATAGGTCGTAGTCAGTTGCAACAAAAGGATCATTTTTGGAACATGAGTCACATAGCTTAATAACCCATAATCAAATGTTTGGACTTCCTGATGCTACGAAAGTTGTATACTAGTAGAAGGTGGTCATTCCTGTTATTTTCACAAAGACGCAAGGTCTTCGCCAAAATTTGGTAAGGATTAGAACAGCCTAACAACATAATGCAATATTCAGAGTATCGTTCTTCCAAGTCTTTCACATATTTTGTATAAATATAATTTCAGAATTCAAACTTTAAAGGCTTATTGCACCATTAATATTCAATTTAGACACAAAGTGTTCTGTATATCTGTGCTTATTATTTACTTAGGAATCACCTCCCATGGTATGTCAGTTAAATTCAGCCCCATCTCTATATGTACAGCATATAGTTAAAATCCAGCACATAGCTTCTTGATTACAATCAACCGATAAGCAGTATATCTTTTAAAAACATTAACATATACCCACCACAACACTTAAAAAGTGTTCCCTTGGGAAATACAACATATTACAGTATACCTTTCAACACCAATAAAAATGTTAACACTGCATAGTAGTACTTCGATACACCAGTCAGACTGCATACACCCCTGCGATTGTATCATGCATAATACCTAACAATCTGGCATGAAACTCCATGCTATACCACCAACAGCTCATGCTCCAGAGTCATGACACAGAACCAAAAACGTAAAAATAGAAAAGTATTGACAATTTACCAAGTACAGTAGGTATACAACAAGTGATTACCTGAGTTCTGTTGTGACATTTCAAACACAGACATAGTGTCATCACTGAGATAGTAGCTGATGATAAAGTCCCTGATCCTATTGACTGGGTTGTCTGTTATCATATAGGCTTTGAACCTAAGAATGTGGCTGTCCAGTCCTTGTCTATAAAAAATAAGCACAGAATCACCTGTTTTATTCTACAATTTTCCATGCACATCACAATTCAATTTTAATTATCACTTTGTCTGACTCTACTGCAAGTACATGTAAGGCTCAAATTTTCTCAAAGGTGATTCTGCAGAGCAGGCTGCATTAAAGTAGGCAGCATTTTCAGGTTAAGTACTAAATACACAGTAATGCATGCTGGAATTGCACTGACATAACAGACACAATGAAATGGACACAATATGATGAAAATTGTTGTGAACATTGGGTTTACCACCTATAACCAACATAAAAAATATATATATTGTGTTAATGGTTAATTCAAAAATATACTAACCTCTTGAACAATACTGTGTTAACAGTTAATTCCTAACTTCTTGAACAACAGCAACATTATTTTTCTTATTTTTTTCTGTCCAAGAAAAAGAAAAAAAAATTCTGTAAACTCAATTTTATATTCAATCACATTCCAATTGTGAAGATACAGTAATTGTGGTCACACTTTGTCATTAAACTTCATTGACTTACTTATCAATAAAAGTAATAATTGTACGCAAAATAAGTAACATGGTTATTATAGACCTTCCCTCTCTAACCCCCGTTAAGTACTACACAATTTTATCATGCCTGCTGTGCAAATAATAAGAAATACAGTACCTATGTTATGTAGAAATTGTGTCCCACCCATGATTTTTGACATGTGCTGCTTGGCTTGAAAAATTATTTTAGTACCACTTGTATTGTATCTGTCCACACTACTGCAGTATTAGCATTATCATACAGTACTCTAAAAAATCCTCGAATACAAAGTTCAAGACTGGCACAGTTTTCTTTGATGTGAGATAGTTATAATCTGCAAGTAATATTAACCAATGGCCACGGTCGTAGAAGAACAGGTCTGGACACTCGCCTACCTACCAATGTATTTTGCTTGACCCCCTTGTTGTTTGGCTGTAGTTCGTCAAGTTACCGAGAATGTCGTACTTTTTGGCGCTGTTTTCCGGGTGGTCGGACTCAAACTCCTACCACTTTTTTCATTTGTTAAATTTATAAAGCAAATAAAGATCGCTGGAGCCATGATTTTAAATTGTGAGCGAAGGAAGTGTTTCATACATTGATAAAAAATATGTTTTGCTAAATTGTTTATAATAGTGGGAGGGAAGTGTGTGGAGTTTGAGCAGACTGCCCTAACTGCAGCGCCAAAAACCTATAGCATTGTCGTAAACTTAGTGAACTACAGCCAAACAACAAGGGGGTCAAGTTTCCAAGCGAGTGTCCAGACCTGTTCTTCTACGACCGTAACCAATGGCTTACAGCTACTTCCATATTGTATACTGTACCTATCTTTGTGTAGAAACTTGTAGAAGTCCCTGGTTGGTGCAATGGGGACCATGCTGATACAGTTAGCTGCTGAATCTTCATAGCTGCCAAAGCCGTTGTACGGCGGCAGCTCATGAGGTGTTGGTCTGTATTCTGCAGCAGACTCTGCCGGGTAGCTATGAGGTGTAAAGTCATCTGGTTTGGGAAAATAATTAATAATTTCGTTGAAATATTAAATATTTCTGATTAAAGATATTACGCAACACTGACTGCTAATATCAAGTAGAGTTAAGTTACAGTTATGTTAAACTGTGTTTCTTGGCAGTATGTAACTGAAGGTGTCAATTTTCTTGTACCTTTCATGCCAACCTCTAAGGTTACGATAATCTGTAAACTGTGTCGTAAGTTGGTTGCTGAAATTTGCAACCTCCAAGGATAAGAATGACGCGCCCGTGTTTCGATCTTCTTGGATCTCTTCAGGTAACTGTAGATTGCAGATTTCAGCAACTACCTAACGACACAGTTTACCTTAGAGGTTGACATGAAAGGTACAAGAAAATTGACACCTTACGTTACAATTTTATTAGAATCTCAGATTGGATGTTGTATTACTAAGTTAATTTTTTAATATACCGTATATTACACAAAGGAAAAATAGTTAAAACATCGCCACTTATATTAAACTCTCCATTGGTAACGTCAAATGTCTTTTTTTAAACATTCCATGACTACAGAGTGTAGTTGGGTTTAAAAACACTTTTGCACAAGTACACTTCCATTACATTATTTTCATTGTTGAGTTTTTTGTGTCTGTGCACATAATCACTGATGTTTAGCACCAAAATAACATTCTGCTAATATACATATGGAGGGCAATGTAGTCTTCCTAGCGTATGATTTGAATGTTTTACATTACAAAAACCATGAGTCCACGCCCATGAGTGTTTCATATGAACACATGATGAAACAAATTATAAATCAAAGAAACCAACCAATAAGACTTGTATAACCTTGTCATGAATGAGAGCAAACAACTAACTTGAACCTGAATAGGTAACAATTTTAGCATACAAGTAGTTAACTGTTGATACACTTGCATAAACAAATGAGAACAGCAAAATAAAAATGCAACAATAGCTCTGCCTATCTAGATAACAGATACTAGTTTCAATTAGCAATCAATTTTAAAATGAATGACTTCTAAACGGGGCATTTTTCATAATAATGCTTGCAAAATGAAATTATTACACGCAAAATGTCTTACAAATTATCGTGAAAGTAAAAAGGATTAAAGTAAATAAATAAATAAATAAATACATAAATAAATAAATAAATAAATATATATATATATATATATATATATAGACACACACACACACATACATGTATATTATTTTTAATCCTCACCCTTTCACTTTATGAGCATATATACACACACACGTGTGTATGTGTGTGTTTATATATATATATAAATATATAAAAATAGGACAATGGCGGGAAAGGCCGCTAGGCTACTAATTACAACTAAAACAGAAAGAGTTGTCCACAAGTATTCACAGGATGGTACTTGCAGATAGAAACACACACACATAGGATGAACACATTTCTCCGCGGACACGCGGTCACAACGTTTCGCAGACTACATCTGCTTCGTCAGGTGAGTGGAGGCACACTCATCAGGTGATGAAGCAGATGTAGTCTGCGAAACGTTCTGACCGCACGCCCGCGGAGAAATGTGTTCGTCCTATGTGTGTGTGTTTCTATCTGCAAGTACCATCCTGTGAGTACTTGTGCACAACTCTTTCTGTTTTAATTGTAATTTATATATATATATACACACACACGTATGTGTGTGTATGTGTGTGTTATATATATATATATATATATATATATATATATATATATATATATATATATATATATATATATATATATATATATATATATATATATATATATATATATAGACACACAAACACAAACACACACACACATCCTCATAATTTTTGTAAATTTTATGTTCTAAAAATGTAATTTTATTTATAAAGAATTTTTTTTTAAATTAAAAGTTTTTCGTATAACAGTACATTTATTCCCAAATGCTGTTTGAATGAGTGATCTTTAAAACTCCATGGCTGCATGTTAGATAGGCCAATCCTTTAGTACACAAGTGCATATAAGTACCAAGTGTCCTCACTACTTCATATGTACCTGATCAATAAATAATTTAATAACCATTTACGTCATTCTGCATCTCAAGATGGTTATAACCTGTGTGAGCATTACCATTTTTCAGCACTAGACATCACGAGTCCGTCCCAGTTCTTACAAATGTCAGGAACAAACTTACCCAGACCATACTTGCTGCGGTAGTATTCTTTAGTGAATTCATCACAGTCTGTCAATACAACCTTCCTGCCATACACATTTAAAACTGCTCCAATGGCAAGGTCATTGTCCTGATAGTAGCTGGTCTGATCAAGTCCGCAGTTCAGGACATCTGGGAGGTAGCGACTTTTCCCAAAGCTTGAGCTCATCACATTCAGCACAGTGTAAGGACTGTCCCATCCAGGAACAGGAAGTGTAGTGAATTTCTGCAAAAACAAATTATTTTTGAGAATTACAGTAGTTTGTAAGCCGTATCAAATTGTAAGCTGTAAATTCTCCAGATCAACAAGTTTCAATTGTAGAAGAACTCTGTTATAATGTTTCTGAAGGGACCCACAAAATATTGACTTTATAAATACGAAAACATTATAAGAGGGTGATTTATAACTATAAAACAATGTTAGGGACCAAATGAAGGTAGCATATTACAAGGAAAACAGTAGGGACAGGGTTCTATTGTATTCTATCTTGTTATGTAATAAATATGTACATGTATATAAATATAATCATATTTGATTTTTTTTTAAATTTATAGATTACATACCAGAATTTAAACATTTTTACTTTATTACTTCTAATAAATTTTTGTTACAATTTCTGGAAATTTAGTTACACCGTAACAAATAAAATACGTTCTGCATTTACTATTTTGCTTTATTCATATAACTCAAACCATCAGTTTGATGATTCTGCTTTTGATTTAATCAGCAAGACATTCATTTGTGTCTGCAATGATAGGTGACAAAATTTTGGATCCAAGGCATGTGCAATTAAAAGCTACGTAGTTTGGAAGAGGAAATATAAGATTGGGAAAAAGTATTTATTCCCAGTTAGAAAATAAATTACCTGTGTAGATGATTCCCATTAGCAGTACCGAGGCATATTTCTTGAAAATGGCTTAGTACTAAATGTATGTACTGTATCTACATATGCCTATACTAGTAATAAAAATAACTACAGTTACCTTGGGAAGTTTGGCCCTCCGTGCGAACATGTGGCCAGAATCACGTCCAGAATTAGGTGGCACCACCTCCGCAATCTCTATCGTATCGTCAGCGAGATAGTAACGCACGTCCAAGTGGTGCAGTAGACCGTGGGGACTCTCGCGGTCGTCCCAGTAGCCAGCGAACCGCAGAACTTGGCGATCATGATCCAGGAACTGTTTCAAAGTGTTTGTAGATACACTTGGCTTCTTGAACAGCATACGTGCTGAAATTTCCTGGCAACAACATAATACACATTAATTTTTTCGAACTGCAGAGTGACTTCGTGCAATAATATAATGAAATGTGGGGGGGGGGGGGAAGAGTACGTTTAATGGACCACAATTCCAAACACAAACTCTTATCTGTACTTTGCATTATAAATAAAATGTATTTTTACTAATGTTAATACGTCCAAAACTGCTGTTTTTTATGGACCAAACTGATAAATTTAAGTGAGTGGGCTACTCTTTTCTCATGTTAAATTCGTTATCTTTCAATTTCTTCCTGATTGAGGTAGACAACCAAACGTCGTGCTTTGCTGTTAGTCACATGGTCACTTTTTAAGGAAATAACCTGCCCACATGCTAAACTGCTCAAGCTGTACCAATTTGGAAGCTGGTATAGATCAGTGTTTGAACCACTACAGTGGCATGAAAAACACTGGTTGTGCGTTAGAAATTCCTCCTCTGGATGCCTCTAGCAGGGAGAGGTAAGGAAAATTTTAAAATTTCCTATATGACTAGATATGCTCACACTGGCCTGAAAAATTATCAGGCTACATTTTGATTGTATTTTCATGTTAGTCTATCTTCTCATTTGTGAGAAAAGATGTTGATTTACTCTGCACCTTATGGTTCTTCCCTAGTAGGGGATAGTTTCATCCTCTCTTTGCCAGACATCTTCATAGTTAGTCCTCCAGTGTTGTTCCAACTCAGTCTACAGGTAAGGTGGTAGGGTCCGTGTCCAGTCGGTAGGGAACATTCTCAGTGTAAACCTCAACTGGGCATTGTACAAGGTTGGAAATGAAGACAATATTCTGTGTTCATTGAACAATAATAAATTCCGTACCCTACGGGTAAAGACAGAAGGAAGACAAATGGGAAGTGGGGGAACTTGGGTGTTAGGACCCCCTTCGAAACATAAAATTTTAAGTAGTACGTAAGCAATTACTATTTTCATGGCCAGAGAATTTTTTTAGAGTCCTTGATTTGTAATTTATTAGTAATGTTTAAGTAACCTCCATAATTTTCTTGACTTTATCTTCGTAAAAGATAAGAAATACAAGATGAATATAAATGATGGAAGAGGCCGCTAAATTATCAGTATGTACAAAATACGGAAGCACAAGTACTTACGTGTTGGTACTTGACAGATACACACGAATACAGAGGGCAACAAATAATCGCGAAAGCACGTATCGCGACGTTTTGCTGCTTAGGGCAGCTTCCTCTGGCTTGGAAGGCAGATGAAAACATTGTTTATTTAATGTAAACAGCTGTAAAATTAATGCCTACACAAATGTCAAAACCTGGATATCTTACACAAGACATACTATACGGCAACAAGCATTGTGTAATCTCCAATTTAGGCAAGGTTGAAGAACAATTAGGATGTCACCCCGTTCCAACACGTAAAATAGAGTACAATGGGAGCAGGAAGCCATCAAGTACACATCATAGAGACGTAAACCTCATAGCCTCCAGATATCATACCTGCCTAAACAAAACTGATAACAGAAAAAATTCCTGTAAATAATACAGATATCCTATCAATTTTATCATGAATCATTTACTAAAATGATAGGAGAATATGGTGAAAAATACCAAAATGTTACAAATGTATGTTGCAACGTTCTTATTTGCAGGTGTCAAAATTTATTACTCCAATTTTTTTTCTTTCTTTCCTTTTATTTTTCAACATAACTGCACACCCACACCAGACACACATGTGTGACAATGTTGTACTGTGGCCTTTATAACGTCATGTACAGCAGACGCTTGATTTCAGAAACTCACCTTTTCCCGTTCAGCAGTGTGAGGATCAGGTGGCACTTCCAGAGGGTCTGGCACAGAGATGCCCAGTCTATTGAGAAACACCCGGGTGAACCGGTCACAACTGACAATCTTCAGGATTCGTCCAAACAACTCCACTTCTCGTCCTATGTTGAAATCGAGTATGTCATAGAACTGGTTATCTCTTGGCGGGGGAAATGGAATTCTCTGTCTACTAATAAGAGTGCCTGTGAAAATGTTGTACACACAATCTGTCAACTGGAATGTTATATAGTGTATCATCAAACATACGTAGTCTCTGCCGTGGGGGCAAAGGTATGGAAACATACTACGTTTTTTGAGATGCCTAGTATTTCATAGGAAAATGAAGACATATTGTATAACTATTCAGGATTCAACAACGACAACTAATAATAATACAGTAAAATCTCTCTGTAAAGACCCCTCACGGTTCCCTAGAATAGGGTCTTTATATAAGGGTGGTCTTTATAAAGAGGTTTAAATATACAGCAAAACCCCTATTTTAAAACCCCACGGTTCTTGAGGAAAGGGTTGTTATAGAGAGGTGGTTGTTATATAAGGGGTTGGCATAAAGAGGTTTTACTGTAATTAAAAATAATAATAATAATAAAGGCAAACTCAGTCTACATAGATGAGATTCCAAAGATTAAAATGGTATTATTACATGCTGTAATCTAATAAACATGTGTAGTTAGTGTCAATATAAGGGAACATTTAAAAATGTTCAGTATACAAGAAAAAGTAGATTTCTTGAATGAACAATAGAATATACATGTACATGAACTGGATTAATATGGCTGCAAGACATAGAAGATCTAGTCGAGCATTTGTTCTAAACAGAGTGGCAATTCCTTCTCTATATTTTATTTCAGAGTCCAGGGAAGGTAGAGTATGCCCAGCTTGCTTGACATACAGCTGTAGGATTGTCACAGGGAGAGCAGGGTAAGGGAGACGTATGAAGATACACCTTTCTTTATATTTTTCTGGTGCACAAGATACCAGTGGTAACAACAAAGAAGTTATCATCATTCTTATTCCCTTAACACAATTTTATTTTACCACATGGTTGTAAAAAACTTTCACACAGACAGCATAATTTTCATATAATCACTCCATTTTCATAATTATAAACAATTTTAGCATCATGGCACCTGAGGTATGGTATACGTATGACAATCTAGCGCGGTTGTATGATATTTCACTGGCTTAAGCCAGCTTCATCAGGTGGCAAGTTGAAGCGACACTCGTGCAACAATGTATTTGTCCTTTCATACGTGTGTCACTGTCGAGAAATACCAGTCTGTAAGTACCTCAACCCCCTGTCTATTTACAGTATTTAATTGGTCAACCTAGCGGCCAAAGCCTTTTTCACATATATGTATGACAATCTTGCTTCAATAGGAAGTGAAGTACCCATTTCAATAATTAATTAGTTAGTTGTGCAAAAAACCTGAAACAAAGAATGAGTAGCCGCATGTTCTAAAATGAGAGGAGTTTTACTGAATCAGTATGGCATTGCTTTCTTCCTCCAGACATTGACTTCATGAGTTATCACATCTAATCCCTGGGATGTCATACATACGACCTCAATCATGGAATGATAATCATAACGTCTACCACAGCAATCTCATACAGTTTCACCAAAAATTAATTTTCGAACAGATTATGAACGTGAATTAAATTTAACAAATTATGACTGTCACAGGCCTAGATCATATTTGCTACTTATATTAAATATAAAAACTTATATGTTTCTATCACTTTTTAACTACTGGTAACTTAGTACAAATTGTATTAAATGGCTTCGGCCTGTTAGATATGGTTATGTGAATTAATGTGTCAGCTTATTCAATGATGTTTACACCCCATTTTTAAAAGAAGTGAGCTATGAGGTTATCTGCAAGAACATGCCTTATAATCGTATGAAGACTTACCTTGGGGTATACCACTGTTCATTACTTTTGGCTCAACCACTTGGATTGTCCCATCTTCCAGGAAAAAAAGAATTTTGCATTTCCGAACTTGAAATGGGTAACGACGCTCCTGAAGTGTTTCTTGAAAGAATGCATCAAAGCAGAGAACCTTGAGGCAAGGTATAAAATTTTATGAATTACAGTACGTAAAAGAACTTATATGTATTTGTATTTTATAACAGTCAATGCTTTTAAAGTACCTGTTTATCAAAGGCAATCCATGCAGGAATTTCCTGAGACTCGCCCCTTGCATAGATCGAAGGATACTTGCAAGATCTGCTACCAGGTAGTGGGGCCCCTCCAATGCCTGGCTTAGCCTTATCTGATAGAATAGGAACGTCAGACAGTAGGTCAAAGTGCTGCGACTTGTGGAATCTTGTCTGTCCAACCTGAAATGTCATTCTCTTGTCCAAGTACCAAGTTTTTAGAGCCCATTACAGCAGGCGTTAGATGCCTCATTCGAGGCACGGAAGCAGGCAGGTGATAAAAGCCAGACTGGCTCGTGCGACAACAACCGTGTCGACCTTATGAGCGATGCACAAAAAGTGTGCAGTGTTTTTGTTGTTGTCTTTTTCCTATGGGACTTTAAGCTGTGATCCTCCCTTTTTTTACGTAAAGTGCGGAACAAAGTCCAGAGTAAGCTTCTGTATTTTTGTTCTATGATTCCGATTAATATTTTTTACATGAGAGCACTCTAAGAAACCTGTTTTTCAACATTTTGAGGTGTCACGAAACCATAATTCTAAACATGACATTGAGAAAAAAAAATTGAGAATAGTTGAAACATATTTTCCTTTCGTAGATAAAGATATCGTAAACACTTTTATTAGTAGGCCTATTTCTTAACAAAACTTTCTCCTAACACGCTGCAGCAACGTTTATGCACTAGCTGTATAGGACTCTTAAACCCCAAGTCTAACTAATCTCCCGCAAGTTGTTTAGATCATCAGCTGGATGTTTGATAAGACAGCTGTTGACAATAATGTGGTCAATGGCAACATTATAATAAATCATTTTATGAAATCTCTCTGCAATTTAAGTTTGCTGAAATTTACACTTACATACTCACATAAACAAGATAAGTTGAAATTACGATAATTTTTCAATTCTTAAAAACAAACAGAACCAGATTTCAATAAAAATTCTGTAACTTCATTGCACTTCTACTGCCAACCTCCCCATTTGTTACGGTTACCTTTACAAACATGCTTGTTTTCTTCTATTTATTAGTGTAATTCTGAGAGAAAATGCTTTTTCTGCTAAGCTTGTGAAAAATATCACTTCCTCTCAAATGGCAAAAACAGTGGGCTAAGCCACATGATCACACCTATCATTGTATTAGCTAGTTTCTGTTTCGTGGATGATTTTGTAGACTCTTAACTTACTGTTGACCAACAAAAAAAAATATTTTGACAGGACCCTTGAGTAAAAACGCTTTGTTATTAAAAATGAATGCCGCAGTAAATAACATTATGGTTGCAGCACAAGATCTTTGAACATCTGAAATGTTTGGAATTAAAATTTTAATCTTCAGGTAATTGTGTAATTTTTATTGACATTTTGGGAATCCTACCTCATCGAGCTAAGTTAACTTACTTTTTTGCCATTTTTCTTCGAAGGTAAACCAGATTAGAGTAGGCACCAAATATTACAAGAACAGTAATTTTCACAAGGCCTACCTGATACATACTATTTGAAAACAAACATACCAGTACCATTATTACAAAATTACAACTGATGAATGAAACTGTTACAAAAAAAAATTATATGAAGATTTATAGCCGTGGCAAGTTCGTGAATAAGCAATAAGTGTTTAAGAAACATACATTGTTGTTCTTTCCAATCAGAGGTTTCCTCCCAAGTTGATGCTGCACAGATAAGTTAATACCAGTGCAGAAGCTCTGAAGCTACTTTTCAGCTTATATACAGCTACTTGGTTTTTGATGAGAAAGTATTTTGCAGCTTATTCGTGCATAAGTCTATATATTTACTCAGTACTAGTTTTTATCAAAGAAAATTGGGAAAATTTTAAGACTAACACTATGTTATGAAATTTATTGTTTTATTTACTCTATGGTTGTTATTACAAAAGAAAGTCTGAGTTTATACTATCTCAAGTTTTATGTTCAATAAAACTTAAGAAGAGGTTTCAGTTCTAAATCTTATTATATTTAGTACATTTTATTGAACATAAATAGTTACTAAAAGATCCTATATATGCATAATGGATAAATATATGAGACCAGAAAAATTTGATTCTGAACCAGAATCTTCTCTGTCTACTCTTCGCTGGATTCACTGGTATACAACTTTTGAATTATTCCTAGACTGTATACAAATTAAAGAAGAAAAAGATAAGTTCAAGTTATTAGTAAATTATTTATCAGCTGAAATTTATCTGCTTATTAGTGAATGCAAATCATATAGTTCTGCAATTGCTACTCTTCAAAATCTTTATGTGAAACCTGCCAATGAGGTTTATTCAAGGCATTTGTTAGCTTCTCGTTGTCAAGGACAAAATGAGTCGATAGACCAATATCTACACCAACTGAAGTTGTTAAGCAAAGACTGTAATTTTCAAACCGTTTCAGCTGATAA